>JAUCBJ010000107.1:0-39825 GCA_032718475.1 Nemertoderma westbladi | reverse complement strand
TAGGTTGTGCTTTATATAGTTTATTTACCGTACACTATGTGTTACTGCATTACGTATGTTGGTACCGGTACTGTTGTAGGCCTATTATTATATTATCATACAATCACATCTCAATTTTATAGGTATTTACAGAGTTATATCATATAGTAGTATTACTGTTTTAGGATTATTGACAATGTTGGCCCTTAGCCATTGAAATATATTTTGTATTTTTGCTCAATGCTTTTGATTGATTATTAAATTTAATTATTGTATTGTCTTCAGATTATCTTAATCAATATTTGAAATAATAATTACAATCTCTTTAGTATAAATTCCTTTCAATAATTATGAAACACTTATTGATTCTTACATCACTTGTGGCAGTTGGCTACGGTTTGAGTTGCCACAGTTCTGATTCAGATGGAAATATGGAAATATGGACAGATGAATGCGTACGCTGTGTTGTAAGTCTTCAGCAATAAATATTATAGATATTAGACTATCTGCACAAGTGTAGTAGTATGGAAGGGAACAGACATGATGGATTAGGTTTAACCCTATTACCACTGGGGTGTTTAGACCATTGGCAGCACTGGCGGGGAGTCGATTCCCCCCCCCCCCCCCCGCTGTATTTTTGTAATCATCCAATAAAATCCTACGAAATTTGGGTTGTAGGTGAAAAAATTATCGAGGAACATTTTCAAATCTTAAAAAAATGAAAATTTTATAAGGTGGGTATTATAATTTTCATAAAAAATAGAAGTAGTCCCAGGACGAAATATAGATTCTTTTGAATTCTAAAAACTGAAAGTGTTCCATTGTTGGCTAGCGTTAGTAGGTTTTTCACTACGCTGAATCGAATGTGATTATATTCCATTTCCGAAAATTCAACTGGATGCTATTTTTCGTGCACCTAAGAACGTGGGCGTGGCACTTCAAATTTCGAAAAATGCAATATTTGGAAAATACCCCCGTCTTTTGATTTCAACACGTTTTTATGTGTTTTCTGGACCGCTGAATCGATTGAAAATATCATCGAAGCCTGAAGGCTTAGTGGATCGTCCTTTTTGGCTGGAGCACCAAAATTAGGGTGTGGCACTTCAAAATATTGAAAAATACGAGATTCGGAAAATAAACCAAATTTGAGATTTCAACCATCTTTATGGCTTTCTAGTTTATTTTTATTTTATTTCTTGTGTTTGAAATGTATTGCTCTGTTGGTTTATTGCCCGACAATGTTATTATTTCAGACCATGACCATAGACCACCATGGCGGAATCCCTCCAACCGCAATGCCGATGTGTTTACCGAAAGACTCCGAAGATTACCTATCTGACAACGAATGCGATACAATAGAGACCTACATTTGTGCTGCAGCAATAAGCGCCTTTAATGTACCTCCAGACACTTCTTGTAGCGCAACTTGCTGTGATGAAGACCTTTGCAACTAAAAATTAATTCTTCAAATAGACTAGGACTATCTACTTTCTTTTTGAATGTTAGGTGATGGAATTTAAAAATAATAAAAAGGTCTAAAAAACAACTAACTATTTGCCTGTGTAAAGTATATTCAACTACATTATATATATCTTCTTAAAAAAACAATAATTCAAATAAATTTTATCTTAAATATATAATTTTATTTGGCAATTAATAAAGTACGCCTTACAGGTATCTATCGCTCGTTCCAAAATCACTTACTTAACGGGTGAATGCTACCTGTGACGTCGATAAACTATATCTAGAGATGGGAAGGACAATAAATTAATATATTTATTGTACATTAATTAAGTAATTTATTTGTTAAATTGAAGTGTTATTATTACCGAAATAATAATTTGAAGTAATCTGTTTATCATTGTTATGTCATTATAAATATTTTAGAATAGGTAGTTTACTTCCCCATATGGGGCAGCCAAATCACAAGATTGTGCTTAGGTTTGTCCTCATGGATAAAGTGATATCCTGCAAAGCGGAGGCGGCTTTGTTCAGGTGTCAAGCTTGGGAGAACCAATGAGACACCTCCAATGTTAATAGTTTATATTTTCAGGCGCGTTTCTCATTCCATATTTCATTTTCCTAATTTTTGGTGGGGATCCTTTGTTTTTCTTGGAAGTTTTGGAGGGTCAATATATGCAACGCGGCGAGATTGCAGCATGGAAGATATGTCCTTTACTACAAGGTTAGTTGATTGAACACTGCGTCTATGTGCCACAACATATCAAAGCAATTGTATATGTAAAAGCTTTTGCGGAATTGCCCGGTTATTTTCCCCGTAAAGTACTCTGTAGTTGGTTTAGCAGGCATAAAAGGCCGTGTCATTGCTGTACCGGTGTTTTTAGGGGACATAAAAGCTATTTCTTCTGTATGTGTACTTTAGAGGACATAATTGGCAATTCTATGACGCAACGCCCTAGATCCTCTTGAAACAGTGTGGTTACTATGACGACAGCTAACGGCTGAGCTTTACACGTGTAGCTTGCCCGGAGCCTTGCCTTGGTTCTTTGTTCTGCTCAGCTCAAAATGACGACATCTATCAGCTGTGTCCACGTGGAGCTTTTGCCATTCGACCAATCAGAGATTTCCCTCTTTGTGTAAAAGCACTGACGTTTCTGACAGTACTGACGTTTCCCCCACGCCTAGAACACCGGCCGGGGAATGTTTTCTAACATTAGAGCGTCTTTAATTATAAGATCATCAAACTGTTAACTCGGTTTTGGTACAGCACCTCGGTACTCAGCATTCTGCACATGGTCACGGTACTTGCATGTACTGACTGTGTTGCAAACTTAAACTGCTTTTCGCCGCATTATTTACTGCTATTTACTGTGTTGTTAATTGTATCATTCGTTTACATATTATTATTGGGAAGAATATTGATAACGATCCTAAACCCAATCTTCTTGATACACTAAGGTTAGAGAGACCGGTTACATATAACAATTTGCGACATACATTATCGTGGTTTGTAGTGAATTCAATGCTACCTAATAGGCCCTACAAATGTCGGTTGTTATTCTCTTTATATATGATTAAAATCAGTGAATATCGGCAATTCAGTGTGCAGTTGTGTGCAATAGTCTGTGTGTGCTTGACCGAGTAACAAAGCATTTCCTAAAGAATGCACTTTGGTGATCTATAAGACATACTGTTGTGTATAGTGTAAGTCATAGCTCTGTTTAAATAGATAGAGCGCCACGTCCTAAAGGAACTGCTAATATTTCCCGAAAGTGAATAATATTTGTCAGAGATTATATATTAACGATCAATCGAATAGTACGGTAGGCCTGCACCGCAATCAAATTAAAGCATCCGAATCCAGTCTCCCGGTTATATCCAGCGGGTGAATGGTCGCGCACAGACTGGCTTCGGCTAATGTTAGAATTATTATAGGTGTTCAATACTTGTCATAGGCTGGAGTAGATTTATAACCTAGAAGACATATAGATTTGGCGGGTTAAACTGCCAAAGGTCTTAAAAGCGCGAACAATAACACTTTGTAGGATCTTGATTGCGGCGTAAGCGATCAAGACTAAAGTACCGGTCGACCGGTAACCAGTAGGCCTGACTGCCTGATCACCCGGACCGGTACTTACAACAGTACAGGTACAGCAGTATTATTCGATTTTGATAATTATATACCGGTAGGTCTTGATATTAAATCGGGGACTGCAGCCCTGGTTTTTTATTGGGATTTTTACTTATTTCTGTCAGTTTTATTTACTAGTAGGCTAATATTGAGCAGAAGGCGTGTAACGCTGCTCAGAATGTACAGATAATTTGTAGGCCGAACTGTTGTTCTGACTGTTGTTAGGTCTGAACGGATTGCAGTGCATGTAGAGTGTATGTCTGATAAAGTGACGGTTAGGAAGTAGGGGCAGCCAGAGCTGTAAGGTAAATCCCCACCTAAAGAATAAGTCGTACTACTAGGTTAGAACGCATACTAACTAACTATTTCGGAGTCTGCATGTCCTGTAGTTTATTTGGGCTTGATAGTAGTCTGCCAGCGTTTGGTTTGTATTTTGTTTGTGTAGTCTGTACAGGTACCGTAATATTTCTTATTCAGATAATTTATAGGCTGGATTGTTGTCTGGCTGTTGTTAGGTCTGAAGGGATTGTAGTGTGTGTAGAGTGTCTGTCTGATAAAGTGCGGTTAGGAAGTAGGGGCAGCCAGAGCTGTAAGGTAAATCCCCACGTAAAGAATAAGTCGTACTACTAGGTTAGAACGCATACTAACTAACTATTTCGGAATCTGCACATACCATAATTTATTTAGGCTTGATAGTAGTCTGCCAGCATTTGGTTTGTAGTTTGTTTGAGTAGTTTGTACGGGTAGCGTAATATTTATTATTCAGAGTTTATGCGATTATTCGCAACATTCATGTCCCCAAGTTTATTCCTACAGTAATTGTGCTTGTTACACATACCGTTATAGTTAAATTAACCCCGGTACTACACGGGCTGCTTGGCGTAGGTAAAGACTGGTGACTTTGTGCTCCGGTCACTCCAGCAGATACCGTGGTTCTTTTAGCTGTTCAAGTATTTTAACTACTGATTATTTGTTGTACAAGTACTTGTACCTAATTTAGGGTTTGGTGTACAGTGCTTTCCGAAAGTAATTAGTGTGTAGGCAGTATATTGTGTTGTAAAGTGGTTAATAGGCACGTTGGTTCTGGTAGACCGCGGTAATTAACTCCGTGATACATAACGTAGTACCTATAGCGATACGGCTATAGGTCGTCAGACGGTGGTATTTTTCCTATCTGGACAACGCAGTATATTGACTACTGCTTTATTATTCTCAAATACCGTAGTATCCTGTCAGTTGTGATAACCAGAAAATCTAACACTCTGTTAGACTGGTTTGTAGTTCCCTGTAAAATTACCCTAAAATTTCGTACGTAATATTTTTGTTGTGTTTAATTAGAGATTTAATCCCACCCGTATCGTAAGTAATTCGTAGATAAGTAACTTAGGAAGTAGAATTATTTGTTTTAGTGTCCAATAAGTAGCACTTCACTGAGAGCACACAGCTTTTGTGTAGTGATTACTTCCCAGAAATAATAACATCTATTTCAATATTGTAACAAAACCCCTCATACGGGTACATATAAATCCACTAAATCTATTAATAAAATAGTAGGCCTGTTATACAACACTTAGGTCTTAATATCAGTTGGACTGCTGCTCAAATAACGGTAATAAAGTGAGTAAAGTAACCAAGTAACCCCTAACATTCAGAAATTCAATTATTTTTAAAATAATTGACATACCGGTATTTACAATAGGCTTATTATATTTATTTCTATAAATTTAGGCTGAAATCATACCGGTATTCTGTAATTAATTCTAGTCTGTAATAATTATACTTATATATACTATAAGTGTCAGCTGTATACCGGTATTCACGATAGGCCTATTATATATTTATATATATTTGTGCTAAAATTATATACCGGTATTCTGTGACAAATCTAGTCTGTAATAATACTTATATATATACTATAAGCATACCGGTATTCTAATATATTATATATATCACGCTACACTGAGTAGCAGTATCGGTAATTAATTGTTAGGCTAACAGTGATACTGAATTACTAGACTTGCTTTAACTGTAATATAGCAGTAGGCATTCAACTATACAATCAAACATGGCTTACACAAGGCAAACTCTGTCAGATAGTCTCCTAGAAACAACAGCCTGTTTCTCAGATCAAAGTGTAGAGAATCCCAGACCGAGGTCTGAAACCCCTCATACTGTAAGAAGGGCAACCCCTGCAGTGGTTGTGTCAGAACCTAGGTTGGTAGAAGCGATTTCGCAATTTGCGAAGTTAGTGAAGCGCCGTTGGTCTGCCATAGGCACTCGGGCCCAAGTCAAGCGGGATCAAGAAGCTGCTATCAAACAGCAGCAACCTCCTAGCCAAGAACCTAGTTCTCAGCGGCCCGATAGCCCGTTGAGCGGACGCCCGAACGCGGAGCGAAGATGGCGGATACGGTTTATGATGAGCGGCCAACCTATGAAGAATCAACCGACGCCACTTCTTCTCAAGTGGAAAGCGAAGTGGAAAGTGAAGTGGAAAGCGAAGTAACAGCAGCAGAGAAGCCGCGAACTAGAGACGCTATTGACATCTATCTGTCAGACTATCAGCGATTCCTAGGAGACGAAGAGTTGAGGAGACGACTGTCTGGACTTCGCCCTAATAGTGAAGGAACCAAGCTTGTGTTGGACGCAATCGATGCGGAAATGTTAGCTGCAAACCAAGCTAAATTTGATGAAAAACTCCGCCTCACTAGAGTCCAAGAAGAACAAGTAAAGAAAAAACGTATAGAGGACAGAAAGGCAGTAGCAGCGGCAAAAGCGACAGCGGCAGTGGAAGAGGCAAAAGCAAAAGCGGCAGCGGAAGCGGCAAAAGCGGCAGCGGCAGTGGAAGCAGCAAAAGCAGCAGCAGCAATGGCATTGGCAGAAGCAGAACAGAGAGCGTCTGAAGAGACCACCCAACTGGAGTTGGAAAATCTTCAAGAGACGCAAGACTGCATAAATAAACAGTTAACTGCTAGTCAAATGCAGATGATGAGTCGATCTACTCCCAAACGCCAAGAATACACATCATCGGAGGAAGGCGAGACCACCGATCCTGAAGGCGGAGGAAATAGATCTCGTCTAAGCAGGCGTAGAAAAACATCTCACCGTCACAAATTGCCTGATTTGCCCCCAGCTGTTAGAAGACAACTAGCTAGCACAGACTTAGGTAGTACAGAACCCACAGACCAAGTTATTAAGGTCAAAAGACTCCCTACGATAGTAGATGAGCCTGAAATAGTTAAGCCTGTTCTCGAAAACACCCCTTCGGTGAGAGAGGCCCCTGTACTCCCCGAACCTACAACCAAATTCCCTTTACACAGTACGAAACTGTTTGCACCTGGTGGAGCAGTCCCAGAGAATGTCCTGGTTCTTGACGCCGAGAGAGAAATCCAAGATTTGTCTCCAGTCGTCCCACGTCGGCCCGCTACTACGTTGGCGACTCCCGCTTCGGCGGTCGAGTGGGTTGATGAGGGACGGCGGGAGATGGGTCTCTTGCTCTGGCAGCTGAGAGAGCACCGAGAATGTTCCTCACAGCAGATCCAAGATTTAGAAGGGACTGTCCACCAACTCAAGGGAACAGTAAGGGAAAGTAGGGTAGAATTGCAAGAAGTGCAACAAAGCATCGCGCTAGAACGCGACAAATTAGTCAATATACAAAAGGGTATACCAATACCCCCTGTAACATTGTGTCAACCTGTTAGGTCTGAAGTATTACATGCGCAAGGTGTGGAGCCTACACGCATCTATACTGCTAGTGAAGTAGAAACTCCTATAGCAAACCCTATTAAGGGTGATTATAAACATGTTGTTAATGATATCCCCTATAGACCTGATAATAATCCGAGAAATTTATATACCGATAATTCGATATTAAATAACACAATGGCCCAAGAAAGCTTTACGCGTCAGATGGCTAGAACAGAAGCCCGCCAAGCGGTCAAAGTGGGAGAAATCGTCAAATTCAATGAAGATGAGATGAAATGGTTACCTTTCAATGAACATTACAAAGATAGCATACAGAACTCTGTACTATCTAACGGAGAGAAACTTAGATTCCTCATCAAGTGCTTGGAAGGACCTCCCAAGTTAATGGCGTTAAAGTTTATTGGACATCCAGATGGATTAAGACAAGTTTGGGATACATTAAACATCAGGTATGGTAATAGGACTAACATAGCTAGGTATTTATATGCGAAATTAATGGCGCCCCGAAAGTTTCTTAGCAGCGGGATTATAGAATTTTCCGATGAGATTCAGGAGATCTGTAGACAACTAGATTGGTTAGGTAAGTCTCATGAATACCAGAACTCTATGGTTGCAGGAGCCTTAGCATCTACTTTACCAAAGGGTGGAGTAGGTACATGCTGGGACAAGAAAGTGTTATATATGATGGAACAACGACAACGAGACCCTACCATGGCTGATCTCATGTCCTTCTTAGATAGTGAAGTAAAATTACAACTCATAAAGCAGTCCAGAGAGAAAACATCGGAAAATAAGGTAAGTGAGAAACCCGTTTCTAGGAGAAGGGTAACACCAGTGTGTTATACTGACGACGGCAAAAGCCAAGTCTCTCAGGAAGAGGACAGCGGGAAAGACACAGCAAAATCTTACTATGACAACAAGACCTATAAAGACGTAGGTAAATATAAGTCTCGAACCAGTGACAGGAGAGAACAAGTAACAACAACTCCTCCTACGTCTCCTAAGAGAATTCACGGAAGAAAGCCCGAAGAAAGAACGAGAGTGCATAACGTTACCCAAGGTAAAGTAAGTAACATCAAACCAAAATGTGCGCTGTGCGACGGGCCCCACCGTTTGAGTGTGTGTGCTGAATTCCTAAAGAAATCCCTGGTAGACAGACGTGAAGTCATGTGGGATAAGCGGTTATGCTATAATTGCCTCAGACAAGGACACCAACGGCGAACCTGTTACTCCGACGTAAAGTGTGCAAAGTGCGGTGCGAAACATCACATCTTGTTACACAGTGAATTCGAACGAAACAACCCGAGTCAGGTAAGTGAGCCCGAACTACATATCCAATTCAGTGATGTAAATGACACTGATCAAGAATCTGAGATGGAAGGATTCTATACGGACGAATTCTCCGACGCCAACGAATCCTGTTACCTAATAAATACCGCAGTGTATCAAGCACTTACGTATGAAAAGGACACCGACAATGAGTTCCCCCCAACTACCTTTGACAGACAACCATCTTGGAAACCTCCAACTTCCAACATAGGAATCAGAGAATTTCCTGTAGTGCAGGTAAGAGTTCACGGTCCTAACAAAAGTTACATAGTGAACGCCCTCCTTGACTCCGGCAGCACAGGAACATTCATCGATCAAGAACTAGCCGAAGACATCTTTGCTGGACAACCCAAATTCCGAACTAAGTTGAATATGTAAGGAATTATGCAGGTTTGGAAATCTACCATAACGGCAGATTACTATGTAGGTGCGTTGTCCACCCCCCAGGATAAATTAGGAGAACAAAGTATAAGGTCAGTAAAAATGGTGGCTATAAAGAACTTCGCTACTACCCAAGTAGAACCTTATAACTGGGACGAGGACGAGAGCATCCACCAGCTTAAGATACCTCGATTCCACACAGATTATCCTGGGGTGCAAATACTCATCGGCCAAAACGCGCATGAGGCGCTAGAGACATTGGAGAAACGGCCTGCTCAACCACAGCCACTACAAACCTATGCGGTAAGAACTAGAGTAGGTTGGTACTTCACTGGCCCTTCCCGTAGAACTCTCAAAGAGAGATTACCTCAAGAACAGGTATACCAAGTAAAGGAATGGGAAGTGGAGAGCAGTGAGGTGGACGACCCAACTGAGGGAACACCATACTCCTCAGATAATGACGATATTAACTCCAATGTAGATCAATGGAGACATTGCCTTGGGACGATTAATCCAGCCGACATTGCTTCCAGAGGAGCAACTCCTCAAGAACTGATAGATACTCCAGACTGGTTAGGTGGATCCGACTTCTTAAGTAAAGAAGAAGAAGAATGGCCTCCTCATCTTACCACGGCGGAGATTAGACAGGCCAAGGGAGCGGAGAAAGTAACACAACAACTCAATCGCCCAGCTGGTCGTTTATGTTTACTGGAAAGAGACCGAAAACTGTCCGGAAACTATGGAAGGCAAGATACTCTTCCTACGACCACTTCCCTAATCCGACAAATATCTAGGGACTCCATAACGTAATAACATATGGAGTGGGCGTGTGACTATATCATTTTATATTTGTTTTATTTTATATTTATGTATGTATTATTATGTAATTTTATTATAATCGTTTTCTTTAATTTTATTTAGTAGAATGTTATTTTAGTGATTATTTAGTAGATTAGTACAATATATTAGTGTTTATTACGTACGTAATTACTTATAATATATATTTAGTGCGACGGCGAGAAATAATTATTTTTCTCTTTCCTTACTGTCCGTATCATATTATAAATACGTGACTACAGTAAAATGAAATGTCCGTACTTATTAAAGTACAATAAAGCCACTACTATATTCAAGTATTATTGGTAGGCAGAGTATTAGGAATGCAAAGTTCAGATCCTCGTGTCTCGGCTAAACCAAGCTCTGGGTAGACCTTGGAAACGACTTGCCTCTTCACACTGACATTGCTTCGTGCGATATTGCTCTCATACCATATATAATAATACATATAGTAGCGTGATGTCCCTCTAACAGTAGCGTGAAACGCAAATAAATCTGTTAAACCTTTTGACCATCTGTAATTCTAGTCGATTAAGATATCGCGGCACCCACCGATATACTTGAAAGACAAATTCTAGAATCAGTGGTTAACGTCCCCAGACAAGTTCTGGAATAAATTGGTGCCCATCTCAAATATTAATTATTTAATATTTACAAATCTATAAATCAAAATCTGTAAAATTCAGATCCTTTAACAATTCTAGTCGATTAAGATATCGTAGCACTTACCGATACTCTTAAAAGAAAATTTTCATAGAATTAAGGATCCTATGTCCCCAGACCTGCTCTGGAATCAAATTGTGTCAATTGTACTATCAAATAATAAAATTTCAGGGAATAAATTTAAATTCATATTTTAATGAATTTAATAAATTGTCATTCTGTGCAATTTATAACATTCCCAAAATCCCATTAATTAATAGATCACGGGAGCGGAGATTCATCCTATTAAGTGTGTTAGAGTGAATTAGTTAGTGTGAATCTCCCATGTATGAGTCAATAGCCGATAAAATTTATAAAATCATGTATAAACGAGATATTGGACCATTAAAGAATTACTATTAAATAGCATCCCAGATCTGTATGCATTGGAATTACCCTAATTCTACTGCTAGCTTTCCATAATGTCACCATAGTAACACCCACGCTAGAATTAGAAGCAAGTTAAAAAGAACAATAGAAAGCTTGCCCCATTGCATAGTAAGAAATAAATAGCGCACTGCTAGTATCCAAGGATACTTAATAATAACGTGGCATTCTGGAAGGCACTGACTAATGGACAAATGGCCCGAGTGTGTGTAATTTGTGACAGTTGTGTGTGTGGAATTTGTGAGTTTATAGGCGAATGTTACTACTAAGGTGTGTTTACAGTAGCAAGTCGCAATTGTGAAAGTAACCCTAACTCTCCAGTAAGAACCTGAAGTGTATCTAAGCCTTTGGGACGGACAGTGGAGTGACTCGTGCTAGTGTCGTTGTCGTTGTGTAGCTACACGTTGGTGGAAAACACAGCGGCGACGATACATCTGCGCTGAGGATCTTACACTGTCCGGGGGCCGATTGGGGTAGGCAGCGACGCTCGCTAGCCTAATTATAAACTCATTATAATATGGATAAACGCATATAGCAGCTATGCCTGAGTTGATAGAAGATAATCTTGGTATCAGGGAGAGATATACTTTACCTTTACAAGCGTTTGTTGATAGCTTGATACGCGGCGACGCTAGTCCAACTACTACGGAGGACGATGGTCGTTATATCGAACCGACGATTTCCTAGAAGCAACTTACGCGTGAATTGGACTATGGAAAATTCACCGCTCGCTACACGCATCGCAATGGTACGTATATGGACTTCTTAACCATTGGCCATTCTATCGATTCACACGATACGGACTATGTCGAACATATATCCTACCCAGCGGAGTCGGAACGATAAACTGAAATTCGAATGCGAAAATTCTATTCGAAATCGACTCGAAAGAAAAAACATTAGAGAGACAAATGGACGCGGTAACTCTAACGTATATTTGGAATTCTTGATAGAAGCATTGTAACAACAAATAAATATCATCCGCGTTTCCCCTACCAGACGTGCGTCTTTGGTATTATTACGATAAATACCCTAGACCCAACTAATAAACGGAAAGACACAAACATCCACGGAAACGTTGCGCTAAACACCATTTTACACGATATATCTATGGGAGTTTCGAGCGAAACTTGTTCGACATATCACCTACGCTCGCTCGACTCAGACGATCCTTAAGTAAACCTACGATCGGAGTTCCGGAATACTCGGTCAGACCTCCTCATTCCTTAGTTGGACCTCAGACTTGCGATTCTGGTGGTGTCGCGGATCCTCGCGGACTGTATTCACTGTTCAAAGATCTAGTGCTACCCTAACAATTAATCGGTAACACTCCGACAGTGATTTCTAGCTAGCCGCCCATCTTACCTAGCCGGATTGGGACTCGGACACCTAATATCACCATCCAAC
Organism: Nemertoderma westbladi; assembly: GCA_032718475.1. NCBI lineage: Eukaryota > Metazoa > Xenacoelomorpha > Nemertodermatida > Nemertodermatidae > Nemertoderma > Nemertoderma westbladi. The sequence goes on along the minus strand of JAUCBJ010000107.1, from coordinate 27,509 downwards.
CGTATGGTCGTCCCAGTTTAACGCGATACAACCCTTCATCAAGGTGAAGGAGAGCGTTGTACGAAACGAGTTAGACGCTATTCTACAAAGATCAGAAAAGAAACCTACGTTTGTTCGGATAAACTTAAATTGTAATAGCAATTCCAAGCGGTAAACGGATTGGCTTTATCTCAGTTCGATTGGAAAATCCAGAATCTCTAAGACGATATCGAGCTTGGACGACCCTATTCTCTGCGAGAGTTTTTGGAAGAACGTATCCAACGACGAGCGGAGGAAAATCAGCTCGAGGAGAAGCATATCGAAACGGCGGATACACCGACCGTAACCCTAAACCTTCTGATGCAATTGTATTGCACCCTTCACCCAGGAGTTATAGCCTTCCTAGTAAAGTGGCTCGCCCCAAAGAGAAAAGGACTCTTGCTAGCCTCAAAAAACTGCGTAAACGCCGTCCGCGCAAGAAAAACTAACTGTTTAGAGTATCTTTATTTTTTAGAAACTGTGATTTTTATATTTTATAGACTAAAATCCCATTTTCTGGGAGCGGTGTAAAAGCTTTTGCGGAATTGCCCGGTTATTTTCCCCGTAAAGTACTCTGTAGTTGGTTTAGCAGGCATAAAAGGCCGTGTCATTGCTGTACCGGTGTTTTTAGGGGACATAAAAGCTATTTCTTCTGTATGTGTACTTTAGAGGACATAATTGGCAATTCTATGACGCAACGCCCTAGATCCTCTTGAAACAGTGTGGTTACTATGACGACAGCTAACGGCTGAGCTTTACACGTGTAGCTTGCCCGGAGCCTTGCCTTGGTTCTTTGTTCTGCTCAGCTCAAAATGACGACATCTATCAGCTGTGTCCACGTGGAGCTTTTGCCATTCGACCAATCAGAGATTTCCCTCTTTGTGTAAAAGCTGTACAGCAGAATTACAGGATTCAGTACTGACGTTTCCCCCACGCCTAGAACACCGGCCGAGGAATGTTTTCTAACATTAGAGCGTCTTTAATTATAAGATCATCAAACTGTTAACTCGGTTTTGGTACAGCACCTCGGTACTCAGCATTCTGCACTTGGTCACTGAACTTGCATGTACTGACTGTGTTGCAAACTTAAACTGCTTTTCGCCGCATTATTTACTGCTATTTACTGTGTTGTTAATTGTATCATTCGTTTACATATTATTATTGGGAAGAATATTGATAACGATCCTAAACCCAATCTTCTTGATACACTAAGGTTAGAGAGACCGGTTACATATAACAATTTGCGACATACATTATCGTGGTTTGTAGTGAATTCAATGCTACCTAATAGGCCCTACAAATGTCGGTTGTTATTCTCTTTATATATGATTAAAATCAGTGAATATCGGCAATTCAGTGTGCAGTTGTGTGCAATAGTCTGTGTGTGCTTGACCGAGTAACAAAGCATTTCCTAAAGAATGCACTTTGGTGATCTATAAGACATACTGTTGTGTATAGTGTAAGTCATAGCTCTGTTTAAATAGATAGAGCGCCACGTCCTAAAGGAACTGCTAATATTTCCCGAAAGTGAATAATATTTGTCAGAGATTATATATTAACGATCAATCGAATAGTACGGTAGGCCTGCACCGCAATCAAATTAAAGCATCCGAATCCAGTCTCCCGGGTATATCCAGCGGGTGAATGGTCGCGCACAGACTGGCTTCGGCTAATGTTAGAATTATTATAGGTGTTCAATACTTGTCATAGGCTGGAGTAGATTTATAACCTAGAAGACATATAGATTTGGCGGCTTAAACTGCCAAAGGTCTTAAAAGCGCGAACAGTATATATTCAATGTTTGTGTAGCTCAGTTTTGCCATTAATATTTAAAAATCGGCATTAAATATTCAATGGCATTTGCCATTGAATCGTCCAATGTTATACAATTTTGCATTTTTAAGAATGCTGTGCTGGCTTGTCAACAAAATTGCGCTGCCACAACTCCCTATCACCCATGACATTTGCTAGATCATCCGCATCTTCAAGGCCAGTGTCCTTTAAGATGCGTCTCAAGAAAGTCATGGGCTGTCCACCATGCTTATTCACTCCATGAGGCTGCCAAAGTACAAGATTATGCACTGGCTGGTCCTCATGGCGAAAGCAATGTCCTGCAAAGCGGAGGCGATTTTGTTCTAGAGTCAAGCTTGGGGGGACCAATGAGACACCTCCAATGTTATATAGTGTCTGGTTGGATACGTGTGCATTGTACTTGACACAATGAACCCGGCGTAGCATTCTTGTGAATGTGCCATCCAGAGATTTGGTGTCCTCAGCAGTTAGAGCCCAGCATGGACTCCCGTAGAGGAGTACTGGAACTACTGCTGCTCTAAATAATCGGACCTTAAGTTTCCGATTAATTCTCGATGACTTCCAAATCCTGGAAAGCCTATTCAAGGCTGCCCATGCCTTTCCCTTACGTATTCGAAGGTCCTCACCTGACTTCCGGATCCATGATCGCAGGTAACAGAAGTCGTCCACATGCTCAAGCATACCATCCTTTGAGCTTATGCTCATCCGATCAGAGACTTGCTGATGACTTTCAAAGTTAACTGTCAAAATTTTGGTCTTTCTGGAGTTAATAAAAAGACAAACACTAGAAGCAGCATGTTCTAATGAGCTGAGGAGCCGTTGGGCTCCCTCTAATGATTCTGAGAGTACTCCTAAGTCATCAGCAAAGTCTAGATCAGTTAGGTACTTGGCAGGATTTCCTCGACTTCTGGAGCCAGTAGGTGGAGTTATCATCACCCCATCATCATTATGATGATCTAAGGACATGCGTAGAACAAAGTCAACCACAATAATGAACAATTATGTTTATGTTTATAATTATGTTACGATTATAGTTATATGAAATTAGATAGAAATATTTGTATTAAAATAAGATGAAATATATATATACGTATTAATAAAAGGGTCGGTCTCTGATGTCGTAAAAATGAGATAAAATATATGCGTATTAAATTTAAAATGAGATGCAGTAAATACGTATTAAAAGGGTCAGAGTGGATGTGAAGTGTAATAAAATTTGTATTAATTAAATAAAGCATTATAGAATATAAGTCGTTATCTATGGGTATAAATCATCGAGACGATGGATTCGATCGAGACGAGGGCTATACAGGAACTGTTTCTGCAGCTGCTAACTTAACTGCTTCTGTAAAGGCAGTATAGCCCTCACAGTGATCTGCCGCCTCAGAGGCAAGAGCATCATACCTGTTACTCAGCTGTAATGTGAAGGTGGATCTCACACTTGGCTGTTGCAACAGAGAGGACCAGTCATGTCGCGGCAAGGCAGATTTCGTTGTTCTGCTAGCACGCAGACTAAGTCTTACCTTGGCCACAATAAGGCGGTGATCACTGGAGAAGGGTCGTAGTGTAAATGCATTACAGTCTTGTATAGAGTTCCTTTATTTCCTACGAAACATAATAATGGTCAAGATAGTGTTAATCATCTCTCACAATCATTAGTTTGACACTCTTACAGTTACTTTACAGAGTAGAAGTGAAAAATTAGAGAATATCGGCAAATTTATCCACGAGATAACCAGGTTTAGTATTTCGTTATAAATTCCTTCCTTTACTACCGTCGACAGGAATTTGTTATAGCGGGAAAATTTATGATAAATTGTGTTTATATTTTGTTTGTTTACAAATTGTACTCGATACGACCCTTACCTATCGGCAGTTTAGTTTGCAGTATATGTGGTGGATAAGGGGTCATCACGCTAGTAAATTGTTTTAATAAAGTTGATAATATTAGCAGGGATTCCTCACCCAGTGGAGTTTCCTTGTTGATCTTTATATAGACCGGTTTATTGTTTTGCTTTCTTTCGAAACTGATACGTATTGCGATAATTTTGATTCGTCTTCAACAGTGGTTATTATGTTAATAAATCTGAAATGTGCTTTAGCGAAATCTTTTTAGCCAATTCTTAGCTGATTTGCGATGTAAAAATTTATAAAAAAAAAATCACAGAGCTGCTATAGCGCCGCCGTTGAGTAAAGTTTCTATCGAGTTTGGAAATTTGTTTAGCCAAAATGGGCTGCATTATAAGATTTATAAGAAATTAAAAATTTATATTTCGGTCGAAATTGTTGCGATAAATTTAGTATAAATCTACCAGACAGCCACCTAATTCTCGAATACAACTTACAGGAACATCACTTTCATCACCACAACCAATCCGGGATCTGGGGACGTTTGACTTGGTACGCAAGTGAACTGATCATTCACGAGGTTGGGACGTGGGACGGCGTCGTTAGCATCAATCACAGGTTGATCGTAGTGTCGATAGGATTGTGCTTGTGGGATCTATAGTTTATTTGTGGCTGTTTGAAGGTTTGTTAAAATACTTATGCACAGTATTTGTGGCACTTGTGCATACAAAATAAATTTGGTGTTGTAATTTTTTAAGTACAATTTTAAATTACTTTCCTTTGTTGTATCTTATTGTCCCACCATCCAGGGTCTCATAAAGTCGAGCCAAGGATATATTTTATGATATAAAATATATATAAGAAAATTAGAAATTAATTGAGTTGTGAAAGTTTGTTTTATTTGAATTCACAATTAAATTGGTGTAATAATTTGTAAACTATTACAACAAGCAGGGAATTTCGTTAAATTGAATTAAAATTTAAATTAAAAAATTTTAATCAATATAAAATATAAAATCCCGAAAATGAGTCAAACAACAAATACCGACGTTCCGGTAACAGAACAATGTGAGACTGCTGACGAGTCCAGTTAGCAATTAAACGTCACCACACCTGACGTAATTGAGACTATTAGTGCCCCTACCACACAGACAGTAGGTATCGTCCCTGCTTCTAGGTTTATAGTTCAGGGTGCTGCTCGACACCTTGAAGATGAAATCCCTGATGCTGACTGTAGTGACGATAGTAACACATCCTTGAGGCATCCTACAATTAATAAAAGTGCAGGTGGTTACATGGGTAAGGTAACCAAAGCGACAAATAAATTAACCAAATGCCTAGGCAGTGGAACCCATGAGCCGGCAGATTTAGCCGGAATGCTGGAATGAATATGATTAGCTGTTACACCTGCAAAAACAATCAATTTACAGAAGTTGGTGAGTATAGCGACCAAAGAGAGACAGTTTAGAACTCTGACATCCCTATATGATAAGTTGCAGGTAATTCGTAACCATTTTATAGATATGAATAAGCGTATAAATGTGCTTAGAGTAAATTATCGCGCTACTTTGGAGGAGAAACCCGAAACTGAAACATTGGACTCTGAAGAATTTGAGCTAAATAAATGGTTTCAGGGTTTCAATTGTTGTGCCAGCACCAAATTTTTGGAAATAAGCAAATTGATCATTAGATAGTATCATCTTGTTTCTTGCGTTATACGGGTTTATGAGGGTCGTGAATCCGATGGAATCAATAAAAACCGCACTGGATATCTCAAACATGTACTTTTTTGGTGATGGGTACGAAATATGGTGCTAGAACCAAAATTTACCATATTACACCGAAAAATACGAGTAGCAATAATCTGGGTAATGAGAAATGTTTCCATTAGAATCAGCGCCCCAGAAAACCTAAAAATAGGAATTTATAGAATCGTATAAGTGAATAAATAATTTTTTTGTTCAAACTGAAAAGTGCTGGTTATCTGTTTTTTTCATTTTTTGCCTACGTAGAGGACTAAAACAGCCATTTATACTAATCAGATTATTTTTAAATATTTTACCATGAATTTTACGCACCAGAAAACCCGTATTGAACATTGTATTAAAACAATTAGCCGAAAATTGTAACTTTCAAATTTTATGAAAATTGTTCACCATTTGTAATTTTGGTGCTGCAAAATAACCACCCCAGTTATTTTTTCAAAATTTTATTTTTTGATCGGATTCACACTAGTGAATTCTAAGTACAATAAGTGATAGGGTGTTGTAGCAGCGCAATTTTGTCGATAGGCCGGAACAGAATTCTTAAAAATGCAGCTGCAATGCAGCATAACGATTCTGGTCCTGGATTTATTATATATATGTATATTATTAATAAATAATATAAAATACATTCGTAAATTTATAAAAAGTTTACAGAATTTTTATAAATATTACTTAAATAAATATTCCTCTCATCGACTCCCATCACGCCTTCTTCCTCGCTTTGCGTGATCCCTCACTATCCCGCGTCTAACATATTTCCTCTGAACAGCTCCGTGTTTTGACTTCCTGGGGCTGCTGGAGGAATTCGATTCCATACAGTGGTGCACCTTGCATGAGATCCCCAACACCCATCTGGACGACTCCACATGGGTACAATCCTGTTTGCCTGCGCGTTGTGGCGGTCTTGGGCTCTTGTCTCTCCTACTCCCTCTTTGAGTCTCCAGTGGACGCCCCCTCACCCCGGCTACAACCATGCCCTCACTGCATGGTCGACAATCCTCAAATCATCTGCTACACCACTGTCCACCATGCCACCACCACCACTCGCGATGACTCCACCACCGCCACCTCCCGAGACACCACTGCCACCGACAGCGACGCTACCGCATCCACCAGCAATGCCACCGCCATTACCCGCAACACCACCGCCACCATCAACGACGCCACCGCCACCACCCACAACACCACCACCACCGACAGTGACGCTACATGTCCCCACTACCTTCCCACTCGCGTCCACCAAACAATGGGCCTTCTTGGCCCTTGTCCACGATGCCAGGCTAACAGCCCTGCAGAAGTCCCTCCCACCATCCAGGGTGGCAAGGTTCCATGGCCATTCTGCCACAGGCTGCTGGCTTGATGCCATCCCTGTTAGCTCTCTGGGACTGAAGCTGATGGACTCGCAGTTATGGATCTTGATCGGTACTCGACTTGGCTGCAGGCTGACTGAGCCCCACAGCTGTGCCCTACTAGTATCGGCATGCTGCATTGCAGCTGCATTTTTAAGAATGCTGTGCCGGCTTGTCGACAAAATTGTGCCGCCACTACTACTAGGATCGGCATGCTGCATTGCAGCTGCATTTTTAAGAATGCTGTGCCGGCTTATCGACAAAATCGCACCGCCACAACTCCCTATCACCCATGACATTTGCTAGATCATCCGCATCTTCAAGGCCAGTGTCCTTTAAGATGCGTCTCAAGAAAGTCATGGGTTGTCCACCATGCTTATTCACTCCATGAGGCTGCCAAAGTACAAGATTATGCACTGGCTGGTCCTCACGGCGAAAGCAATGTCCTGCAAAGCGGAGCCGATTTTGTTCTAGTGTCAAGCTTGGGGGAACCAATGAGACACCTCCAATGTTATATAGTGTCTGGTTGGAGATGTGTGCATTGTACTTGACACAATGTACCCGGCGTAGCATTCTTGTGAATGTGCCATCCAGAGATTTGGTGTCCTCAGCAGTTAGAGCCCAGCATGGACTCCCGTAGAGGAGTACTGGAACTACTGCTGCTCTAAATAATCGGACCTTAAGTTTCCGATTAATTCTAGGTGACTTCCAAATCCTGGAAAGCCTATTCAAGGCTGCCCATGCCTTTCCCTTACGTATTCGAAGGTCCTCACCTGACTTCCGGATCCATGATCCCAGGTAACAGAAGTCGTCCACATGCTCAAGCATACCATCCTTTGAGCTTATGCTCATCCGATCAGAGACTTGCTGAGGACTTTCAAAGTTAACTGTCAGAATTTTGGTCTTTCTGGAGTTAATAAAAAGACCAACACTAGAAGCAGCATGTTCTAATGAGCTGAGGAGCCGCTGGGCTCCCTCTAATGATTCTGAGAGTACTCCTAAGTCATCAGCAAAGTCTAGATCAGTTAGGTACTTGGCAGGATTTCCTCGACTTCTGGAGCCAGTAGGTGGAGTTATCATCACCCCATCATCATTATGATGATCTAAGGACATGCGTAGAACATAGTCAACCACAATAATGAACAAGAATGGTGCAAGTGTGTCTCCTTGGAGGACGCCCCATAACACTTCAAATGGTTCTGTGTCACCGTCAACAGTAGACACAAATGTTGGTGAACCATCGTATACTGATCTGATTGCTGCAATAATTTCATCAGGAATCCCATATAATGAAAGTATGCTGAACATACGTGAGCGAGAGACTGAATCAAAGGCCTTGAAGAAGTCAACAAAGATAACAGCCAGATGCCTGTCTTTCTTTTTTGATAACTCTTCAATTATCCTTCTAAGTGCCAAAATGGGCTCCATGGTCCCACGACCTTTACGGAACCCATTCTGATTTCCACGTAGCAGTCTCTCAATGGGATCCCTGATGCGATTTAATAGAATTCTATTGTATAGTTTTGCAGCAATCGAGATCAATGAGATTCCCCGAAAAGAACCATAGAGTGTTAGGTTGCCTTTCTTGGGAACTGGCACCAACTTATTTGTTTTCATTTCTTGTGGGACTCTTGTTGTACGGTACATGTCTACTATGATGGGATAGATGAGCTTTAAACACTCAGGTATTTTAAAGACCTCAGGGGGAACACCATCTACTCCACTGGCACGATTGGTCTTAATGCTCTTTGCAGCAGCATTCACTTCTGCAAAGGAGATATCGCCAATGGGAATATCTGGGAGTACAGACTCAGACACTTTTACTTCTATAAAGTTATCAGGCAATACCCTGTCATTATTGAGGAGCTTTTCAAAGTGGGCTTTCCAACCATTGAGGCGATCGGCTGGTGATTCAGCCTTAACCTTGGTGGTTGGTTGGCTTTTCCGCCCAGTAAGCAGATTGATCGATTTCCATGCCTGGGATGATTGCCTGCTGTCGTCAGCATCATTGATGGCATCAACCTGTTGGTTTATTAGCTCCTGTAGATTAACAGAGTACTGCCTGTTCAGGGACCTAGATGCAGCTTTGACTGCATTCTTGGCCGCTGTAGTCTGTTTGAGTCGGGACTCTTTCTGCGCCTTATGATGTGCCGCCACAACTCCCTATCACCCATGACATTTGCTAGATCATCCCCATCTTCAAGGCCAGTGTCCTTTAAGATGCGTCTCAAGATGCTGTCCACCATGCTTATTCACTCCATGAGGCTGCCAAAGTACAAGATTATGCACTGGCTGGTCCTCACGGCAAACGCAATGTCCGGCAAATCGGAGGCGATTTCAGCGAGTCAGGAATGGGAAGCGAGTAGATGGCATCACCCTGGTCCCGTAGAGCCACAGATGGTTCCTCACATGTGACGCAACGGTGGTGGACCCAATGGCGCCCAGCCACCTCGCCCAGACGATCTCCACCAGAGGCCGCACTGCAAAGGAAGCGGAAACTCTAAAGATCCAAAAGTACCATACCAGGAACTTATGGACCAGGGCTACCACTTCCACCCGGTAGCCTACGAGACCTTGGGCTGCCCCAGCCCTGAAACATCCGAATTCCTGAAGGAGATCGGGGAAAGACTCCACTCTGTTACACAGGAGCCCCGCTCTCACCGCTTCCTTCCACCGAAACTGGTCGGAAATGCAGCCTCCATTATGGGGACCATGGACCCCTCACTCACTAACAACAAGGGACTCTACGAGGTGGTCTATGGTCCCTAGTACCCCCCCCCCCCCCTCCCCAATGAAACAGTAACTTACACCCCCCCCCCCCCTCCCCCCCCCATAGCTTTCTTATATTAATATGTTATTAATATTTACATAATTTCTTTATTATGACTAAATATAAATAACTTGGACACAATCCAATTAAATCGCATCAATTAAACCGAATAATTACAAATAATTAATTAATATAAAGGAATAGGGTTAGCTCACAATAATGATCCTTCAATAAATACAAATAATTAATATAAAGGAATAGGGTTAGCTCTCAATAATGATCCTTCAATAAATACAAATAATTAATATAAAGGAATAGGGTTAGCTCACAATAATGATGATTCAATAATTACAAATAATTAATATAAAGGAATAGGGTTAGCTCACAATAATGATCCTTCAATAAATACAAATAATTAATATAAAGGAATAGGGTTAGCTCTCAATAATGATCCTTCAATAAATACAAATAATTAATATAAAGGAATAGGGTTAGCTCACAATAATGATGATTCAATAATTACAAATAATTAATATAAAGGATTAGGGTTAGCTCACAATAATGATCCTTCAATAAATACAAATAATTACTATAAAGGAATAGGGTTAGCTCACAATAATGATCCTTCAATAAATACAAATAATTAATATAAAGGAATAGGGTTAGCTCACAATAATGATCCTTCAATAAATACAAATAATTAATATAAAGGAATAGGGTTAGCTCACAATAATGATCCTTCAATAAATACAAATAATTAATATAAAGGAATAGGGTTAGCTCACAATAATGATCCTTCAATAAATACAAATAATTAATATAAAGTAATAGGGTTAGCTCAAAATAATGATCCTTCAATAAATACAAATAATTAATATAAAGGAATAGGGTTAGCTCACAATAATGATCCTTCAATAAATACAAATAATTAATATAAAGGAATAGGGTTAGCTCACAATAATGATCCTTCAATAAATACAAATAATTAATATAAAGGAATAGGGTTAGCTCACAATAATGATCCTTCAATAAATACAAATAATTAATATAAAGGAATAGGGTTAGCTCACAATAATGATCCTTCAATAAATACAAATAATTAATATAAAGGAATAGGGTTAGCTCACAATAATGATCCTTCAATAAATACAAATAATTAATATAAAGTAATAGGGTTAGCTCAAAATAATGATCCTTCAATAAATACAAATAATTAATATAAAGGAATAGGGTTAGCTCACAATAATGATCCTTCAATAAATACAAATAATTAATATAAAGGAATAGGGTTAGCTCACAATAATGATCCTTCAATAAATACAAATAATTAATATAAAGTAATAGGGTTAGCTCACAATAATGATCCTTCAATAAATACAAATAATTAATATAAAGGAATAGGGTTAGCTCACAATAATGATCCTTCAATAAATACAAATAATTAATATAAAGGAATAGGGTTAGCTCAAAATAATGATCCTTCAATAAATACAAATAATTAATATAAAGGAATAGGGTTAGCTCACAATAATGATCCTTCAATAAATACAAATAATTAATATAAAGTAATAGGGTTAGCTCACAATAATGATCCTTCAATAATTACAACAGCTGAAAATCTGATTTGGTTTCATGTCAGTGTTTCATATAGGAATGTAAGTATATAGAGAAGGAACCCTGTGTATCCAATACAGACCCCCCTGGGTTTACTGAACAAGTCTGTAACCAATCCACTGATCGCTGTAATTAATTAATGCTAAATATAACCTTTATAAGGATATAAATAGCTGAACTGGTGATTTTGGATGCAGAATGGAGTGCGATTGTCCAAACAGAGTTGATAGTTTAGTAACACGGACGGACGTACAATGACATAGGGTTGTCGGGTAACTTTAGGGAAACCACAACCAGCCACAGTGGGACCGAGATAATTAGAATAGATTAGATAAACATATAACATTATAGTAGTTCTGAATGGGAACCAACTCCGTTACACTCATTGTAAACCAATGTTTTATTGGTTAAAGAACCGATTGGTTAATAATATAACCAATGGGAACCTCTGAGTTATAATTAAAACGTTTATATTAGTAGATGGACCAGGTTTGTATCTACCAAAGGGACGTAGCAGATACACAGGTATTACTCGAATACTCAATACAGATAATATGGGAATAATATCGACCAAGAACGAATTAAAATGGAAATAAATTGAAAGAAATTTATATCATTATTGTATTTACATCTGATATAAATTAATTATTTTATATCTAATTTTAGCAAACATTGCGAGCTCTCTCCCTATGGAAAATACTAATAAATCTTTGTTATTATTTTTTATATAAATAGAGTTAGAAAATTCCATAAATTAAAATTAATACAAAATACTATAAATTATTTTTTGTAACTAAATGTAATATTCTGTAAGATACGGAATTGAACTGATGTTATTCAATCATTTGATCTGATCTTCAATGGAATAATTAGGACAGTTTGACGTTACAACATCTGAACTTCTTTCTGTAGAGGGTTGGATTACTTTATTAGGATTTCTTTTTTGATTCGCGGTTATTCTGTAAATAAATAAATAATATAATAATATGTGATGGGATCCGAGTTGGCGTGGGATCCCGACCGGGTAAATCTCTTGTCGTGTTTCCTACGCATCGCCGTGTTTATAATGACTATGAAGGCTGAAGGCCGTAGGCTGGTAAAATACAAGAGTTATTGGTTTATCGTTGTTAATAATAGCTGATATGTATATAAGATTAGTCCTGGTAGACAAATTACAGCACAATCAATAGAAAATACGGCGACGACGGTGCAATACCGCTAACATAATATGGAGTTCCATATAATAATTCGTATTTTATTGAAATAGTATATTAATAATTATTTTGAGGAGCATTTATATCATTCTAAAAGGATGAGACAGGGGGGGGGGGGGGGGGCTGGACGCAAATCGTATATAGGCAAAATAATAACTTCCACAATGTTATATTCTCAATTTGTGGAAATGAGCAGGTTACAGTATCACCTTATTTTAACCAAAACAATATACGACACTCAACAGAACAGGTTACAGTTTTTATATTTGGGAGTGATCAGCTGTTATTTGCGTTTACTTTCCCCTGGAGCATCTAATTATCTGAAAAGGCGACATTTTTCTTCCTGACAGAAAACCAAAATTAGTCAAAAATAGGCAAAAATAGGCCTTTGTGACTCAATGTAACTCACCTTAATATAACGAAGATGCCACTCCATATAAATAATTTGGTATATTGTTTGTCTAGTTCGAATATAAGATATGTTAAACATCTCTATGTAAATAATAAACTGTCAGATTTGAACTGAAGTTGAAGGTAATACTTATCTGAAACAAATTAAAACGTAAAAATATTATGACATCATATAAAAATTGAAAAGTTTATCTAACAATGAATTTTTAACGAGTTCGTTAATTAAATTTTTCACTCATCTAAATTTAATATAATCGTAATTTTTATCTGTTAAGTATTTTTATCCTTCTAAACAGAGACATTCTTACAAACACAGAACTAGTTTTGGAGGTTGGTTTTTCAACTCAATCACCTTAATATATCGATTCTGCACCACCATATAGATGGGGTGACATATATTGAATGTCTTGATCATTTTTTTGAGATTTTGAGTTTATTTCATTGAGTTGTGATTTATAAATATTCTAGATAGTTGTCTGAAATATAACAAAAAATGAAATAATATTATCATTTAATATTTTATATTTTCATTAGCTTAACTAACAGGGATAGTACTCTACACGAATCTGGACCAAACTGGACCGAACTGGATGGAAAGTGTGGCGAACTGGACCGAACTGGATGGAAAGTGTGGCGAACTGGACCGAACTGGATGGAAAGTGTGGCGAACTGGACCAAGCTGGATCGAAAGTGTGGCGAACTGGACCGAACTGGAGTGAAAGTATGGCGAACTGGACCGAACTAAACCGAACTGGATCGAAAGTGTGGCGAACTGGACCGAACTGGATCGAAAGTGTGGCGAACTGGACCGAACTGAACCGAACTGGAACGAAAGTGTGGCGAACTGGACCGAACTGGATCGCCAAATGAAAGATAATTTAAAAACAACAATCCATGGAGACAGGTGAAAATTAATATTGAAATTAATATAGTCATTGCATGCATTGTAAATTTAGTTGCGTTTAAAATCGCTAAATTAAAGTCCTAGCGTTTAAAATAAGATACAAGATATATAAAATTGATCATCTATATCTAAATCTCAAATTGTGTATGTATGTATGTATGTTTGTTTGTTTGTTCCTCTATCTCGTCCTAAACTACTGGCTCTCGCGATGTGGGGAAAGAACCATTGGATTCAGCGTAGTCCTGGGCTCTGTATAAAGCAATTTTCACCGCAATGCAGTAAACATTTTCGGTACTTTTAGTAGTTTTTCGATATTTATTGCAATTCGTTTGGTGTCTTTGCTTCTGAGAGACGTACACAGTTATTATATAAAAAAAGGCCAGCAAGCTGGCTATAAGAAGGCCGTCCATAGACAAACATAGTAGTATAGTTGGGTCCCTCTCCATTCATTATTATTAACCTACAGTACAGTACTAGAGTTGAAAGCCTACATTAATACCGTACTAAAATTCATTCACCTGGAAATATTAATAATTCACATTCGCCCATACCGACCATAGAAAGCTATCAGCTGTATAAAATCTTTAACACACAGTAATGCTACCTTATGAAGAATTTCAAGTTTGTAAGGAGTGGAGTTTAGGCAGTTGGGCCTAAGCAAACAGTATGGGTCTACTAAGTACAATAATCTTTGCAACCTCATCGATTTATACTAAATCTGAGTATAAATCCATTACATATATTCATCATGAACACCAGCTGTTATTGTTGTTATTTTACCATTGTGTCTATGGCACATTTCGTTTATTTCATTTTTTACAAAAACTAATGATTGTATTTTTCTGAAAATTGCTTTATACACCCTTTCAGACCAAACACTACAGGAGGGTAAAAAACAACACAATTGACCGGATAGTTTCGGAGCCTTTCGTGTGACAAACAGACAGTCAGACAGACAAACAAACAGACACGATTTTGTTACAGTGAGGAAATCTGAAGGTTTACAAATAAAACATCGGTACGACCCAGTGCTTAGAATTCAATCAGCTGGCTCCGGCATGGATGGCATAACGAAACGAAAACGAAACGAAGCAGATTTGGCAATAACGAAACGAAAAACTAAATAAAAATACATGTAAATAACGAAACGAAATAATAATTATTTCGTTTCGTTAAATTTTAGTTTCGTTTCGTTAAATTAAAAGTAATAAATCATAATGATATTAATAATACATTAAAATAATGTAAAAATTATAAATAATAATAATAATAATGATATTCTCCATAACTGATGTAAATGTAAACATAGTTAGTAAATTATTTCCTTCAATACAGCCAACCCTTTTGCTTTCCAGTTCCCGGCACCATTGCAATGCAATAGACTAGGGAGGATTACATTAGAACTAAAATAAGGAACTAAGGCAATACTGATAGTAAATAGTACTACATACAATAGAGCAACGGGTATATCTGGCATTTCACCTGCCGGGACGTTACGAATGTTACCAGTATATCGCCTATACAACTCCAAGGCTGTAAGATATAAAACAAAAAGTTGGGGGGAGGCAACACCGTCCTTTATATTGATAGAATTATACTGTACTATTTTTTACTATATTGTATTGTGGACTACATTTACACTATAATATCAAGGCGTTGGGATGGGGCGGGGGTATATTTAATACTTTTATTTGATAAAATCAAAATTTGATTCTAATTAAAATCAAAATTAATCAAAATTTCAAATTCTTATTCAGTATAGCAGTATTTAGTTCACTATTAATAGGTGCATGTGCAATTAGTAATATTGATCAATTTTATATTTCTTGTATCTTATTTAGTTTAAATATTATATAATTAGTCTATATAGTTCGTTTAGTTTGTATTGGTAACCATAAGTAACTTGGAGGACCCCCTTGGAAATAAGCTGCAAAGCTTTAGGGGTTATCCTTTATGTTATGTTGGGCAATACTTACTATACATCAATTGTATCGAGTTAATTAATGTATTGGTTTCTATTGTTTTGCATAATATATAAATAAATCTAACTAAATATAATTTAAGCCACTTAGTTGTGACTGAACGAAGCCCCGCACGGGTATCTTTTTATTAAATGACATTCCTGTATTCGTTACATAGGCTAGGCCTATAGTAACTGTAATTCGTCCTCCTGTATAGTCTATCATTGCTGCATTGAACACAACTACCAGAACACAAAATATTGCAATCTATAAACCCAGATACGTGCTACCGGTAGGCCTAAACTGGTAATTAAGTAATCTTAATTTAGCGACATTTTATACGCAACTAAATTTATTATGTATGAAAAGACCAAATGAAATTCAATATTAATTTTCACCTGTCTGCCTGGATTGTTGTTTTTAAATTATCTTTCATTTGGCGGTCTAGTTCGGTCCAGTTTGCCACACTTTCAATCCAGTTCGGTTCAGTTCGGTCCAGTTCGCCACACTTTCAATCCAGTTCGGTTCAGTTTGGTCCAGTTCGCCACACTTTCAATCCAGTTCGGTTCAGTTTGGTCCAGTTCGCCACACTTTCCATCCAGTTCGGTTCAGTTCGGTCCAGATTCGTGTTCGCGTGCCAACTAACAGCTGAGTTTAACAAACTCTGCGCAACTTAATAAACACTAACTAGTCTGCTGTTGATATTTAATAGAAGAAACCAATACCGGTGCTATACCATTATATGTAAGTAAAAAAAGTCAGTGTTTATTTTATGAATGGATGCTACACTTACTTTAATGTTTAGTGAGATAGTGGCGACCAACTGGAGTTTGTAAATGGCGAATCATCTTAAGTTACACTAAATAGTCCAGTTCCTTCGTTAAATTTACTAAATTGTGTTTCTTTTTGCGGTTAAATTCTTAATCTATAAATAAATAAGGAATAATAAAATGTCATTTTAACAGAAAAATGAAACATTAATGATAAACATAACATCTGGGGACAACAATATGACAATACGAACATATGTCAACAATATGACATATACCACATTGATCAAACACACAACCCCCGTGAATGCAGATTAAGATTCAGTGGGCACTGCTGGAGAAGTAAACATGAGGTCTTAATACCAGATCTGCTTTTCTGGTAAGCAACACAAGGAATGTTTATGCGTGGACGACCGGCTATAACATATAAAGACCAACTTGAAAGGGATACTGAACTAGAGAGAAACGAAATTGCGACAACTATGAAAAAATCTCATTAAAACTGTCCAGTCCATTCTCTCTCGTCCTAGTAGTATGTATTAGTGACATAGTCTAGTCTACTCATGTTTTAGTTTCATTTAATTTATATAACTGTGACATGCAATATACTATATATCTAGTATATCATAGTTTAATGTATAGAAATATGTTTATTGACGTATGTTTGATGATAGGTTTGCACTGTGACCAAGCAAAGGCAAAAAAAATCATATAATTATTACTTACCAGTAATTAAGATCCATGTCAGTTGCCAAATCTTATAACTCCGATGGTTTAGTGGACAGAGTTTATGGTTCCGATGGTTTTTGGTTAGTGGACAGAGTTTATGGTTCCGATGGGTTGGTGGATAGAGGTTATGGTTCCGATGGGTTGGTGGATATAGTTTAAGGTTCCCGATGGGTTGGTGGATAGAGTTTATGGTTCGGATGGGTTGGTGGATATAGTTTATGGTTTCGATGGTTTGGTGGATAGAGTTTATGGTTCCCGATGGGTTGGTGGATAGAGGTTATGGTTCCGATGGGTTGGTGGATAGAGGTTATGGTTCCGATGGGTGGGTGGATAGAGTTTATCAGTCCGATGGGTTGGTGGATAGATTTTATGGTTCCGATGGGTTGGTGGATAGAGGTTATGGTTCCGATGGGTTGGTGGATAGAGTTTATGGTTCCGATGGTTTGGTGGATAGAGTTTATCAGTCCGATGGGTTGGTGGATAGATTTTATGGTTCCGATGGGTTGGTGGATAGAGGTTATGAGTCCGATGGGTTGGTGGATAGAGTTTATGGTTCCGATGGTTTGGTGGATAGAGTTTATGGTTCCGATGGGTCACTGGATAGAGTTTATGAGTCCGATGGGTTGGTGGATAGAGTTTATGGTTCCGATGGGTTGGTGGATAGAGGTTATGGTTCCGATGGGTTGGTGGATAGAGTTTATCAGTCCGATGGGTTGGTGGATAGATTTTATGGTTCCGATGGGTTGGTGGATAGAGGTTATGGTTCCGATGGGTTGGTGGATAGAGTTTATGGTTCCAATGGGTTGGTGGATAGAGGTTATGGTTCCGATGGGTTGGTGGAAAGAGTTTATGGTTCCGATGGGTTGGTGGATAGAGGTTATGGTTCCGATGGGTTGGTGGATAGAGTTTATGAGTCCGATGGGTTGGTGGATAGAGTTTATGGTTCTGATGGTTTGCTGGATAGAGGTTATGAGTCCGATGGGTTGGTGGATAGAAGTTATGGTTCCGATGGGTTGGTGGATAGAGTTTATGGTTCCGATGGGTTGGTGGATAGCGGTTATGTTTCCGATGGATTACTGGACAGAGTTTAAGAGTCCGATGGGTTGGTGGATAGAGTTAATGGTTCCAATGGTTTAGTGGATAGAGTTTATGTTCCCGATGGGTTGTTGGATAGAGGTTATTGTTCCGATGGGTTGGTGGATAGAGGATATGGTTCCGATGGGTTGGTGGATAGAGTTCATGAGTCCGATGGGTTGGTGGATAGAAGTTATCGTTCCGATGGGTTGGTGGATAGCGTTTATGGTTCCGATGGGTTGGTGGATAGAGGTTATTGTTCCGATGGATTACTGGACAGAGTTTATGAGTCCCATGGGTTGGTGGATAGAGTTTATGGTTCCGATGGGTTGGTGGATAGAGGTTATGGTTCCGATGGATTACTGAAAAGAGTTTATGAGTCCGATGGGTTACTGGATAGAGCTTATGTTTCCGATGGGTTGGTGGATAGAGTTTATGGTTCCGATGGGTTGGTGATAGAGAGTTTATGAGTCCGATGGGTTGGTGGATGGAAGTTATGGTTCCGATGGGTTGGTAGATGGAGTTTATGGTTCCAATGGATTACTGGACAGAGTTTATGAGTCCGATGGGTTGGTTGATAGAGTTTATGAGTCCGATGGGTTGGTGGAAAGAAGTTATGGTTCCGATGGGTTGGTGGATATAGTTTATGGTTCCGATGGATTACTGGACAGAGTTTATGAGTCCGATTGGTTGGTGGATAGAGGTTATGGTTCCGATGGGTTGGTGGATAGAGTGTATGAGTCCGATGGGTTGGTGGATAGAAGTTATGATTCCGATGGATTGGTGGATAGAGTTTATGGTTCCGATGGATTACTGGACAGAGTTTATGAGTCCGATGGGTTGGTGGATAGAGGTTATGGCCCCGATGGGTTGGTGGATAGAGTGTATGAGTCCGATGGGTTGGTGGATAGAAGTTATGGTTCCGATGGGTTGGTGGATAGAGTTTATGGTTCCGATGGATTACTGGACAGAGTTTATGAGTCCGATGGGTTACTGGATAGAGCGTATGGTTCCGATGGGTTGGTGGATAGAGTTTATGAGTCCGATGGGTTGGTGGATAGAAGTTATGGTTACAATGGGTTGGTGGATAGAGTTTATGGTTCCGATGGAGTACTGGACAGAGTTTATGAGTCCGATGGGTTGTTGGATAGAGTTTATGAGTCCGATGGGTTGGTGGATGGAAGTTATGGTTCCGATTGGTTGGTGGATAGAGTTTATGGTTCCGATGGATTACTGGACAGAGTTTATGAGTCCGATGGGTTGGTGGATAGAAGTTATGGTTACGATGGGTTGGTGGATAGAGTTTATAGTTCCGATGGATTACTGGACAGAGTTTATGAGTCCGATGGGTTGGTGGATAGAGGTTATGGTTCCGATGGCTTGGCTGATAGAGTTTATGACTCCGATGGGTTGGTGGATAGAGGTTATGGTTCCGATGGGTTGGTGGATAGAGTTTATGAGTCCGATGGGTTGGTGGATGGAAGTTATGGTTCCGATAGGTTGGTGGATAGAGGTTATGGTTCCGATGGGTTGGTGGATAGAGTTTATGGTTCCAATGGGTTGGTGGATAGAGGTTATGGTTCCGATGGGTTGGTGGAAAGAGTTTATGGTTCCGATGGGTTGGTAGATAGAGGTTATGGTTCCGATGGGTTGGTGGATAGAGTTTATGAGTCCGATGGGTTGGTGGATAGAGGTTATGGTTCGGATGGTTTGCTGGATAGAGGTTATGAGTCCAATGGGTTGGTGGATAGAAGTTATGGTTCCGATGGGTTGGTGGATAGAGTTTATGGTTCCGATGGGTTGGTGGATAGCGGTTATGGTTCCGATGGATTACTGGACAGAGTTTAAGAGTCCGATGGGTTGGTGGATAGAGTTAATGGTTCCGATGGTTTAGTGGATAGAGTTTATGTTCCCGATGGGTTGTTGGATAGAGGTTATTGTTCCGATGGGTTGGTGGATAGAGGATATGGTTCCGATGGGTTGGTGGATAGAGTTCATGAGTCCGATGGGTTGATGGATAGAAGTTATCGTTCCGATGGGTTGGTGGATAGAGTTTATGGTTCCGATGTGTTGGTGGATAGAGGTTATTGTTCCGATGGATTACTGGACAGAGTTTATGAGTCCCATGGGTTGGTGGATAGTGTTTATGGTTCCGATGGGTTGGTGGATAGAGGTTATGGTTCCGATGGATTACTGAAAAGAGTTTATGAGTCCGATGGGTTACTGGATAGAGCTTATTTTTCCGATGGGTTGGTGGATAGAGTTTATGGTTCCGATGGGTTGGTGATAGAGAGTTTATGAGTCCGATGGGTTGGTGGATGGAAGTTATGGTTCCGATGGGTTGGTAGATGGAGTTTATGGTTCCAATGGATTACTGGACAGAGTTTATGAGTCCGATGGGTTGGTGGATAGAGGTTATGGTTCCGATGGTTTGGTGGATAGAGTTTATGGTTCCGATGGGTTACTGGACAGAGTTTATGAGTCCGATGGGTTGGTGGATAGAAGTTATGGTTACGATGGGTTGGTGGATAGAGTTTATGGTTCCGATGGAGTACTGGACAGAGTTTATGAGTCCGATGGGTTGGTGGATAGAGTTTATGGTTCCGATGGAGTACTGGACAGAGTTTATGAGTCCGATGGGTTGGTGGATTGAGTTTATGAGTCCGATGGGTTGGTGGACAGAGTTTATGGTTCCCATGGGTTGGTGGATAGAAGTTATGGTTACGATGGGTTGGTGGATAGAGTTTATGGTTCCGATGGATTACTGGACAGAGTTTATGAGTCCGATGGGTTACTGGATAGAGCGTATGGTTCCGATGGGTTGGTGGATAGAGTTTATGAGTCCGATGGGTTGGTGGATGGAAGTTATGGTTCCGATGGGTTGGTGGATAGAGTTTATGGTTCCGATGGATTACTGGACAGAGTTTATGAGTCCGATGGGTTGGTGGATAGAGTTTATGGTTCCGATGGGTTGGTGGATAGAGGTTATGGTTCCGATGGGTTGGTGGATATAGTTTATGAGTCCGATGGGTTGGTGGATAGAACTTATGGTTCCGATGGTTTGGTGGATAGAGTTTATGGTTCCGATGGGTTACTGGACAGAGTTTATGAGTCCGATGGGTTGGTGGATAGAGGTTATGGTTCCGATGGTTTGGTGGATAGAGTTTATGGTTCCGATGGGTTACTGGACAGAGTTTATGAGTCCGATGGGTTGGTGGATAGAAGTTATGGTTACGATGGGTTGGTGGATAGAGTTTATGGTTCCGATGGAGTACTGGACAGAGTTTATGAGTCCGATGGGTTGGTGGATAGAGTTTATGGTTCCGATGGAGTACTGGACAGAGTTTATGAGTCCGATGGGTTGGTGGATTGAGTTTATGAGTCCGATGGGTTGGTGGACAGAGTTTATGGTTCCCATGGGTTGGTGGATAGAAGTTATGGTTACGATGGGTTGGTGGATAGAGTTTATAGTTCCGATGGATTACTGGACAGAGTTTATGAGTCCGATGGGTTGGTGGATATGAGTTATGGTTCCGATGGGTTGGTGGATAGAGTTTATGAGTCCGATGGGTTGGTGGATAGAAGTTATGGTTCCGATGGGTTGGTTGGACAGAGTTTAGGAGTCCGATGGGTTGGTGGATAGAGTTTATGGTTCCGATGGGATGGTGAAAAAACTTTATGGTTCTGATGGGTTGGTTGATAGAGTTTATGGTTCCGATGGGTTACTGGATAGAGTTTAGGGTTCCGATGGGTTGGTGGATAGAGTTTATGGTTCCGATGGGTTAGTGGATAGAGTTTATGGTTACGATGGATTGGTGGATAGAGTTTATGGTTCTGATGGGTTGGTTGATAGAGTTTATGGTTCCGATGGGTTACTGGATAGAGTTTAGGGTTCCGATGGGTAGGTGGATAGAGTTTATGGTTCCGATGGGTTGGTGGATAGAGTTTATGGTTCCGATGGGTTGGTGGATAGAGTTTATGGTTCCGATGGGTTGGTGGATAGAGTTTATGGTTCCGATGGTTTGGTGGATAGAGCTCTACCTATAAAATAAGTAGAAATAATATAATTTATTAATAATGTATTCATAATAACGGTAATACCAGATACACTTTGAGACACCGACTGTAGGATATATTCCATGTAACAATTTATTACTAACTTATTCTGAAGTTTTCGATAATTGTGTTCCAAGTAATTTGGTTCCAACATCTCCGTTAAGCCACTAATATTTGAGTTCCAGTAGATTCCAGGTTTGTGTTTCCAGATTTCCTGTTTTCTCAGACTAAGACGAATATCTGATAAGGAACAAATCATGTCGGTTCATTACAGTCCAGAATTGAGGTTATCATATCGGATCGGCGATACTAAAAGATTTCAAGTTATCTGTTTTATAATTTAGGCGGTTGTTTGATTTGGTTCAGAGCCTGACAGTTTACTGGTTTGTGATTCCGAGATCAGGAGAAATTCGTATTTCCATCTATAAAAGAGAAAACTTATAAAATAATTATTAAACTTTAACTTGAATGTATATTTACCATAATATAATAGAAATTGCACTAAATTTTATATATTTAATATAGTGGATGGTAGGTCGGACACGAATAGCTATAAAATGCTAGTAGAAATTGTGTGTCCGGCCCTGACTGGCACTATAAGTTAAAAATAAGTATGAAATATTATCCTTACCATTCTTGCTAAATAACATTATTATGGGATATATTCCCATCATACCCAATAAATTATTTATCTCTGGTTGGTAACAAAATTATACACTGAAAATTGTATATAATTATTTTTATATTTAGACTAAATCATCTAAATTATGTACAGCTGTAGTCAGGATATCAGCTATTTGACCCTGATTTGTGTCTCTCAGACATTGACAGAATGTAAGAAAATCGTTGAATGACCTTCTAATTATCGCGTTGACCAGTTCATCATTCTTTGCCACTGTGGATTCTTTACTATTGATTGATTCAGCTATAGAATCCCTAAACACTTGTCGGATATGCGGTTCTTATGTAAACCTAAAAACAACACAACGTGGGAGGATCCTTCGTGAGGATTCTCCCACACCGGGCGTAGGCGTTCCAACATTAGTATATAGAAAGTGGAGCTTACTCGGGGCGTTTTACAACTTCCTAGGAATTATATTCTCTGAAATTTGCCACGTTTGTAGTTTTTGTTATTCTAAGAATTTTGTACGGTTTTGTTTTTTCAATTTAGTTTCCCAACATTTCCAAATTGGCCACCAAATGTGGATTTTTGCCCCAATTTGGAAACTTCTAGCACTAAATGATTAAATTCGGAGTGAAGGCGACTGAAATCTTCAAATGTTCTCTGGAGACTTTGTGCGCGGATAAATTTGCAAGTTTCATTAAAAAATTTCGTTTAGCCAAATTTGGCCATTTTGGCCACATTTTAATTTTACCCAAAAATTATCCAAATGGTAAATTTTTACATTGTTTTCTCGCTATCACCAAAGCAGCTTGGCTATTTCGATTGAAACTCATACCGAATACATATCCAATACAGTTGTTCATCAGGTCAAAATATTGGCCAAAAATATTTAACAGTATGCCAATAATTTAACTTTTGGCCAATTTTGGGCCAAATTTGGATATTTTTGACAATTTTTAAATCGTTATAGCTCTGTATCTTTTAATTAGAACGAAACCGTTCCACTTGCGTTTTATAGAGGGAAGATGGGAGTTCCATTACTGTTATTGATATTGTGCGTTGCCTGAATATTAAGGGCTGGAAATTGGGGCCGAAAAATGGTAATTTTGGAAGTTGACAAAATAGGTTTTGGTAGAAAGTGGTTTTCTCCGAATTGTCTGTTTATATTTTTCTGAAACTTTAACATCACAGATGGATAAGATAGCTCTACATTTTATCCATTTAATGTTAATACAAAAAGTCTTTGCTTCTTGTAGTAAATAAGGGCCAAACTTAGGAAATCTGTATTTTCTTGAAATTTAGCCTAAAATTAGGCACTCAAAATGCGATATATCGGCTTAAATTGCATTTTTCCGTAAATCCTTCAAATTAGTTTCTTAGAATTGCTTTGGGCACATCCGTACCAAATTTCATGAAAATCTGAGCAAGTTAAGTATTTTTGGAAGTTTGGCAAATTTTGGCGCAATTTTTTTTCATTTTTTCATTTTTTTTTATTTTAGCCTCAGATTACCTCAAAATATACTATATAGGTACATTTTGGTGTGCTGAATCCGAATATGCATGCCATTTTCGATTTCAACGATATGTGTAGGTATGACAGACAAATAAAAAAAAGTCCGTTAAATGACCGTCTTTTTGAAAGTCTGAGCTTTAGTTTAAGAACTTCCTAGGAATTATATTTTCTAAAACTGTGCTCAATTAAAGAACGTTTTAGGATAAGAAAAATAACACTGGCAACAATTTATATGAGTTGGCCCAACCCACCCAATTTTACTCCAAACCGTCAAATTTTCACTAATTTTTAACGAAATTAACCAATTTTCACCATAAAATTACATATTTATCAAAAATAAAACAACTTCCTAGGAATTATATTTTTTTTAACTTTGGTCATTTATAGAACATGATAGTAGAACAAAATTGACATATTCCAAAATTTTCAAGAGTTGCACGAACCTGGTCAATTTTGTGGTCAAATCTGGCCTACGTAGCCACAATTTGGCAATTCCCGGCCCTTAAACTCTTATAGTTTAAAAATCATACCGATTATAAATATATTGAGTATAGCAATTGTAAACGCATTAATTACCGTACGTAACAATGAAAATTTCATCGAATACGGTCGTGTTGCACCAGAGTTACATCGATTTTTATAATTGCACATCATATTAAAAATTTCATTATTGTTGTATTATTTGACCATTTTGAAATTCCCTCCATCAATCCATTTGAATATCATAACATGAAAGCCAACCAATGGTACAGCTCTAGCCAATAACAGATAATTTGTATCCTAGCAGCAGCAACACTCTTAGTGTGAGGCATGGATAATGAACTCACAGCTGGCTGTGTGGTATCATTCTTTGAATGCTGCTGCTAGCATTGACTTTGCAGCCTTATGTGTACTGGCACTGTTCTTCTGCTAGGCCTAGCAGTTCATCAGCAGTTAGTGTTTCATTTCCTATTACTGTATTACCTGTCTGCGGTACAACTGGAACGCCTGCTGCAGTAGGCTACCGCCAGACCGCCGCCCATACTTCCACAGGCCTTACTGCCGTACCTACATACTATACCTTGTACTTGTATTCTAGGCTTGTCTGCAGGTTATCAGGTTCGGTACGACTGTACGGCAGTACGGTCTGATGGTTGTTGTATAATTAGGCCTATTTCAGTATTTCATTGAATATTTTTTAATTTTTAGTGAGTCTAATACTGCAGTACTGTGATTGAACTACAAACTAGGCCCCTATTGAACTAGGCATTTCTGTTTACTCATATCAACTGTTCTTTCAGTAACAATTCCACAGTGACCGTACTACTACTAGGTCGAGCGAACTCGAACAAAACCGGCAGTCACGCAAGCGGCTAATAACCTTAGGATTTTAGTAAACTCAGGAGTCCGACTTCCCTCTGTTCTAAGTTCCACCTACCTACCTACTGCTTATTTTATACAATCTGCCTGCATTATACTGCAGTTCTAAACTTCGAGTTCGGACGTTGTAATCCTTATATCCGAGGATCCCTATGAGGTGAGGATCACTTGCAGCTTATCCTAACGATTCATCTCCTTCTGCGTAGAGATGACTGCTGAGTCTTAAACGTTGACGACAAATTGGCACTGGCTGACTGGGTGCCAGTACGTTTGCGATAATGTTCTCACATATTTCTGGACGGCGAAGGTCGAGAGAGGCTCGTACCGGAACTCTATCATCGCGACTTCCGGCCCTTGGCCTCGTAAGCAGGACTTCGCTAAAAGCAAACATGCAGGTGAAACTAAAGAGACTTTGTGGTATCGGTACGATTACAGCGCGTGGTTTATGGTACTTGCAACGGTTACCCGATGAAATCTTAGGCTCTAGAATCAGCGGCACGAAATACTGAAATACAAAGTGCAAAACTTCCGTGGGTCAACTGCGGTAGAGCAATTCAGTGCAACAGCAAGCGATGAGTTATTATCGCAGTATGGGTTGCGTTCCGGAGCGAGTTGGGATCCCCAGTTTAAATTCGCGAGTGGTTCGGTATCCATCAGTCGACCAGTCACGCTTTGGTTCGTTGAGTTTTTAACTTTCATGTCTTCGTTTCATCCAAACCGCATCCGGGTAGGGATACCAAACTACCGCGTTATTTAATGATTTTTAATTTTGTTATTGTCTATCGATTGACTTTAGATAACCTGTGCCGATATACAGTTACTGTGTTAACATTTGTGACGTCGTATTGGTTTAAATGTATGCCCATTTATCAAGTTTGTGGTCCTATACTGCCATGTGCAGAAATTATTTTATTAATTGAACAAGTTAAATTCACAATTTAGTATTGAATCTTTAATATATTATACTAAATAATAATAATATGAATTATATTATGTAAATATATTAATAGTATGAACAGCTATAGCTATATACCATAAATATATTGTTATATTTCATAATTAAAATTTATTTAATTTATTATTTTGCATTTTATACAAATACTGATATATCTTTTAGCGTATTTACAAAAGCAAAGAATGTAAAGTTGCTTTTGTGATAATTATGCAAATAAATTTTTTATTTTAATGCAAATACTTAGAGTAATATTAACCAAGTATTTTGTTAAAAAGTAAAATTTAGTTTTCATTCTTTGATATATTTTTTTGTTGGTTTAAAAAAAATTTGAAATATTTTTGGTACTAAACAAGGTCCCCAATGTCCCGTCAACACCTTGGGTTGACGAAAGGGACATTGGGGCTAATCTCTAATAAGGAATTCTACCCCCCCCCCCCCCCCCCCTCCCCTCCTTACTTTCGGACTAACAATTAGTAACTTGTGGATTTCAGTTTCCAACAATTCCATTTAAATCGCACTCTTATATGAACAGAACTTCACAGTCTAGTCCAATATTAAAATTGTTTGTGAATTCGAATTGTTTGTGAAACATATATGTTTCATCATAATATGAATTTTTTTACAGCTTTGATATTATACTGACATCGTAGATGTTACTGAAAGATGGCACAGCCGAATTTTATTTAGTAGGTATAGGCCCTAGGCCCTAGGCAGCAAACTTGTGGTGCTGTATGTTGGTACAGTACATTAATAGTTGTTAT
>JAUCBJ010000106.1:0-61393 GCA_032718475.1 Nemertoderma westbladi | reverse complement strand
AGATGGAGAGGTTCTGTTTTCCAGAATCGTTAAAGGATCAGATTTCGGAAAAACTAAGTCATTGTACTTTGGCAAATTTTCCTCGTGTAACGCCGGACTTGGTCGCCGAGGCCGTACATAGGCTTAAGAGTTCTACAACGGACGTTGCTTTCGGATTTGATTCTGATTGCCTTAATAATGGGCCGTCCGAACTATGCGATCATTTAAGTTATTTGTTCAATGCGTTTTTAATGCACGGCTGCACGGTTCCACAATTCCTTCTAACTTGCGTGATAATTCCATTGATTAAAGATAAATTAGGTGATGAAACTGTCTCCAAAAAGGTTAGAATAACGGTTAAACTAACTGAGGAACAAAGGTTAGAACAACGGTTAAACTAACTGAGGAACAAAGGTTATGACATCGGTTAAACTAACTGAGGAACAAAGGTTAGAACAACGGTTAAACAAACTGAGGAACAAAGGTTAGAACAACGGTTAAACTAACTGAGGAACAAAGGTTATGACATCGGTTAAACTAACTGAGGAACAAAGGTTAGAACAACGGTTAAACAAACTGAGGAACAAAGGTTAGAACAACGGTTAAACTAACTGAGGAACAAAGGTTATGACATCGGTTAAACTAACTGCGGAACAAAGGTTAGGACAGCGGTTAAACTAACTGAGGAATAAAGGTTAGAACAACGGTTAAACTAACTGAGGAACAAAGGTTAGGACAGCGGTTAAACTAACTGCGGAACAAAGGTTAGGACAGCGGTTAAACTAACTAATGAACAAAGGTTAGAACAGCGGTTAAACTAACTGAGGAATAAAGGTTAGTACAGCGGTTAAACTAACTGAGGAATAAAGGTTAGTACAGCGGTTAAACTAACTGAGGAACAAAGGTTAGGACAGCGGTTAAACTAACTGTGGAACAAAGGTTAGGACAGCGGTTAAACTAACTGAGGAATAAAGGTTAGAACAACGGTTAAACTAACTAATGAACAAAGGTTAGAACAGCGGTTAAACTAACTGAGGAATAAAGGTTAGTACAGCGGTTAAACTAACTGAGGAATAAAGGTTAGTACAGCGGTTAAACTAACTGAGGAACAAAGGTTAGGACAGCGGTTAAACTAACTGTGGAAAAAAGGTTTTATAAATGGTCCTTATTTAATTTAAAATTAATTTGAAGAACTGTAAAAATATTTAAACGGACAAATAGAGTTACAAGCTTTGGTTGGACTCCCTTAACTTTACTGTTGGGAGCGATGAGCAACAACCGGCCATGACTTTTACAGTATACAACACAGTAAGCCTACTGCTCCAGAAAATTCGACAATGCCAAACTAAAACTAATTACGTAAGAGGAGTGTAAGGAGGCCCTACCCAGCAGGGGTCTTAATTATATACCACTCTGCATGTCGACGTCCCTTAGGCCTAACTGGTTACAATAGACCCAATGAATGGATCTACACCATAGGTGTTCGTTTATCCCTTGTTATCGGCTGCAAATGACGCCGCGTATTTCCTAGTTAGCCATTAACTGGCGCCTATTTGTCTGCTACATACAACCGGCTGATCACTTTAACGGCCGAATACATTGGGGGGTTGAAACAGCGTTTACTTCCTAAACTTTTATTAAATCAGGAAGAGGAGGTTCAGTAATAAGTGCAAAATATGGTGAGGTTAATTTTATGATTCGATACAAAATTCCACACTGTTAATGCAATGACCACGATATGCCTCCACCCTGCTGACACATTTACAAATTTTACATTTTACAAACTGAATCAAGATTGCGACGTCATGGGAAAGTGCATTCCAAGATAAGTTGCAATCCTTCACAGAAACCACATCAATGATGTCTGTCCCATTTATTAATTCCAATGATAACTCTCCATAGCTCGTTCCGGCTCTATTCCTCTATTCAGGTATATGAAATGAGTCTTTTTTATGTTTAGAAGCAACTATGTCTTTCAAAAGTAATTGCGTGCAACATAGGGCCAAAAGTTTCTCTGCATCAGACTTCATGTTTGCTGCAAGGATGATATTATCACCGTAGCTCATGGCACCGAAAGATTCTGCCTTTATGTGCGCACCAAGACCACTGTTATCAATCTCCTGAAAAAGACTACACATATATAGAAATAAAAAATAATTGCGGATAACATCCCGTCTTGTCTTACACCTCTAAGGTTTTTCATTCATTGATGTAATAATGAATAAGTAATTTAAAGAAAAATTTGTTAATGTATCCAAGGGTTTTGGATTCAATCTCCGGATAGATAACCACTTGTCTGACTCTATATAGGCTCTGTATGTCTTGGGTTGAGACCCTGTATTGGCACCAGGAAATGATTAATTTTTAAAGAAAGGGATTTACCAGGGCGCGTATCTGCCTTGCATCCTTCAATGATAACCAAATGTGTACCAGTTTCCATTGGGGAGTATAGTTCTGAGGTTGGGGGGGGGGGGGGGGGGGAGGGTGGCTGTACTGGGAAAAGCCTTCAGACGCCGTGTGTAATCCCTTGACAAAAGTTAGATATAGCTACTACTACTACTACTAGATCGAGCGAACTCGGACAGTGGAAATGAGATCCTTCCAGGCTTCCCGATTCTCCATAGTTGTCGTAATTTCGTTTCCCCAAGTTCAGTATCCCTTTCAAGTTGATCTATATATGTTATGGCAGCTCGTTCACGACTACGCTTACCATGAGTTTGTTGCCAGAAAAGTGGATCTGGTATGACCTTGTCTTTACTTCACCAGCAGTGCCCACTGAATCTTAATCTGCGTTCACGGAGAGTGGTTGATACAGGTGGTATTGTACCATAAAGCTCAGCGTTTGTCATGTGTTGTCTCCAGCTGATGTTTAGGGCTGCCCTCAGTAGTTTTATGTAGCAACCATCAATTCGTTGTTCAAGTGATTTAGTCAGTGTCCAGGTCTCACCCCCGTATAAAAATCCACTTTCCACTGTGGCTTGATAGAACTTAGTCTTCATGTGCCTGGAGAGATCTGATTTCCAGATGGTATCCATTTTTGATAGACCTACCCTTGTCTTTGCTTTCCTAACTTTTATGTCCTTTTTGCTCCTCTCTATCCAGGATCCAAGGTACTGGAAGTCGTCGACCTTCCTTAGTTGATTATTATCAATGGTTGTCAAGTTTCCATCAACATTAAAGGTCATGAATTCGGTCTTGGTAGCATTTATATGCAATCCAACCTCCTTAGCAGCCCTCTCCTCTCCACTTTATTTAGTAGAAGCTGTGCATCTGCTAGCGTATTAGAGAGCAGGGGGATGTCATCCGCAAAGTCGTGTGTCTGTGACTGTAGTTGCCGGATATCTACTACTTCTTCGTTCTTGAAGTGTAAATCCCAGATCTTCACCCTTTGTGGCCGTCCTCATTGCGTAATCCAGCAGAATTACAAATAGTAATGGTGCTAATGTGTCACCTTGCAGTGCGCCAGCCTGGATTGAGAAAAACTCCGTTTCACTATCTGGTGAGAGTACCTGCGCTTCTGTGACACAATATTACAATCCAATGCCAGCAACAATTACTTCTGGTATTCCATAAGCTCTTAGGATTTCAAGCATTTTGCCTCTATGGATGGAGTTGAATGCCTTCTTGGAGACCACAAAAGTCATGACTGCGGGGAGATTCTTTGACTTAATTCATTCAATCAGTCTCCGTAGTGCAAGTATCTGAGCTATTGTTGATCTACTTGGTCGAAATTCGTTTTGCCTCTTACGCAGTAGTTTCTCCATGTGAGGCCTAATCCTATATAGAATCATTTTATTATATATTTAGGAAGCTACCACAAGCAGACAGGTTCCATGTTGTTTGTCAACATGGTTTGTTGGTATACCTAGGTCTCCTTTCTTTGGGAGAGGCTTTAGTTGACCTTTAGTCCAAATTGGTGGTGGCTTTTCCCCTTTTAACATCCGGTTGCAAACATTCAATATTGGTCTGTTTAGCAATCCTGTTTTCCATACCTCTGCTGGAATTTCATCTAATCCACTCGCTTTATTATTGGATATGCTTTTAATGCTTCTTTGGAGTTCGGCAGGTGTGAAGTCCCCTGTTTCTATAGGTAGTGTCTTTTCATATATTTTCCTTGTAGGGCTGACCTCGATGTTTGGTGGCTGCCCAAACAAGTTGCTGAAGTGATTTTTCCACTTCCTAACAAGTTCTTCAGGACTATCGGCTTTGAGGCGCTCCTTTGCACAAGTTTTCCGACCAGATACCTCATTGACAGTTTGCCAGGTAAGTCTTGATTGTTAGTTGCTATATGTGAGCATTTGTAATAGCTTCAATTTTATCCTGTATGTACTTTTCCTGGCTGATGTTGTAGGCCAATTTAAGATCGTCCTTAGCTTTCTCAACCTTGTTAATGTTTTCGGTTGTTGGTTGTTCGGTTTTAACTTTGTAGGCTATCTTAAGATCTTCTCTCTTACAAGTAACCTCAGAGTTTTGCCATGGCACATACTGTTTTCGTTTGGGTTTCTGGGGGATATGCCTCTTAGCTGTTTCCTTTTGGGCTGTAATTATATTCTGGTATATTGAATCGTTGGACTGGTCATCCATTGACTGAAGAAGTGCTTCATAGCGGTTTTGAACTTCTACTGTATAAGCATCCTTTACAGCATTGTCAGTTGTGAGTTTCTCCCAGTCATAGTTGATTTGCTTACTTGCCCTGGGTTTGCTGGCTCTCAAACTGAGTCTGATCTCTGCAGTCACAGATAGCTAAACTTTCTCTTTAGATTAATATTTTTTGTTATTACTATTTGTAATTAAATCGCATTGGCAGATACATAACATAGTATTTCTGTGAATTTGTTTTATTTAAACTTTGGTTCTCTGTATCTTTCATGAAAGTATCAAACTTACCTAAGTAACAAAACGTGTCTCTCAAATAATGTTTTAATTTCCTTGAATAATTTTAATTAATTAAAATAATTAAACGGACAAATAGAGTTACAGTACAACCATGGTTAAGGACTTCCTTAACTTTACTTAAAGGGAGCGATGAGCAACAACCGGCCATAATATTACAACACAGTATGCCTATTGAAAGAAGTTCGACAATGCCAAACTAAAACTAATTACGTAAGAGGAGTGTAAGCAGGCCCAAACCAGCGGGGGTCTTAATTATATACCAGTCTGCATGTCGACGTCCCTTACGCCTAACTGGTTACAATAGACCCAATGAATGGATCTACACCATAGGTGTTCGTTTACCCCTTGTTATCGGCTGCAAATGACGCCGCGTATTTCCTAGTTAGCCATTAACTGGCGCCTATTTGTCTGGCTGCATACAACCGGCTGGTCACTTTAACTACGCTAACTAAACGTTATGCCACCACCCCGCTGACAGATTTCCTATTTAAATTGCGGAAACCATACTTGCAATGTATTTTATGGTCAGTGTGGTCAGGATTGTTTAATTTTTTGACGTTGCCGTTTCGATAGAATACCGCAAAGCCGTCGCCGCTCCTATCAACTGTTTTTAATATCGACTTAAGGCTCTTCGACTTAAGAGAGTTTATCCAGTGGTCGTCAGTTCATCGGTGGTTTAGGTTAACTTTCACGAGAGGATTTGAAACGACTATGATAGGCCTACTGGTAAATTCCCAGAATATTAGTTTAGTTTTTGAACAAATCGCGTCAGACGCAGACGGTCAGGTACAGTAGTAGTTTGCATCTTCCTATAAGTGGATGTACTATGGGTGGAATTTGAAGAAGTTGCTTACTTCATTTTTGAGACAGGGTGGGAAACTCGACGCAAAACCCGCCTTAGCGAATTAATATCCCGCCTCAATGCTAAATTCTCAATTTAGGGAAAGGAGCAGGTTACAGTGGCACGTTATTTTAACCAAAACAATAAACTAAACACAATAGAACAGGTTACAGTTTTATTTTTGAGAGAGATCATCTGTTATTTGCGTCGAATTTACACTGGAGAGGGATTAATTTTTATTGCGTCCAGTTTCCCCCCCTGGGCTATCTGTCATTTTTATAGCTATTCTCAATAAATATATTATTTAGTATTTTCGGTTGTGGTTGGGTTTGTTAAGGGGGTATCTGGTATTCTAATTCTAGAATTCAGAATTAATTAATTATTATAGTGTACGTCCTGTTGTTTGGTGTTTTCTAATGTAATAGTTAAATTTTGTTTTAAACTACAATGCGAATTGCGCATCTACCAAACACGTAAGTAATTAGTCCTATGTAAAGAAAAATATAAAAAATCAACCGGTAGAAAATAGCAAAAAACGTAACAATGTCGACACAACGAGAAAAGTTTATTCACGAACTGCTGAAAACTGCTATTGAGGAAGGAAATCTAGCCGAAGTTGAAATCAGATTGAATCAGAAGGCTGATGTAAATATGATATTGTGGTCTCAGGTCTGAAATTAGATACCTTTATTGAGTTTATCAGTCTGAGTAATTCAAAGTAGCTTAAGTTTTTTCTAGCTAGGAAAATAATTTTACTCAAATGAAATATAAAAACAACATGGTAGAGAAGTATTGTGAGTTAGGCCAAGGAGTTCTAAACTATAAGCCACGCATAATCAAAATTAATAGCTACTATCTTACTACCAGAAGGTCAAATATTTGTTCTAGAACAAAAAACCTCATGATAAAAGTCATTTTCATATGAAAACAATTGGTCAAAAAGTGGGTACCCAAAACATAGTAATGAGTAGTAGGTAAACAGCTGAAATAAAACAGCGTCTGCCATAGTCTACCATGTTAAAGAATTTGCCGAACGGCTCTTGCCCCGCCTACTTACTATGATTACTATTGTTGCCCCACCCACTTACTATGGTTACCATTGTGCATGTGTAACATATGTCACCACTGTGTATATGTAACATATGTGGTATAAGGCCAGCCCACAGACGGAAGTAATTTAATTAATTCGTGTCTACCGGTTGGCGCTTGACCTTGAACCGCAATAGGTAAAACCCAATATCGCTAAGCAACAAGTTGTGGGGCGAGCCGCGAATTGGGTGTAAGGTTATAGTATTTATAATATTATTTTTAATTTGATTATTATACTTAAATCCATCACCATTACTATTTTAAAATTTCTTCCACCACCTCACCCATTTATCCCGCTATCCTCGCTATCTACATCCTCCACATTATTACCATTACCACCGCCACCGCCTAACATCTCCAACATTCCCATCAACATCTCAATCCTTTCTTTCATTGCCTTCTCCCGCGCACACCTCTCAGCCTCCCTCGCTCTCCTAACCCCCTCAGCCACCATCTCCAACTCCCAATCTTCTCCCCACACACTCTTGTTCTTTTTTGCCTCTTCCTCCAAATAATAATTTTTCTCTATCTCTTCCCACTCATTTCTCGGATTCAACAATCTCTCCAACCGCGCTTCTTCTTTTTCTCTCTCGTAAATCGCCACCAGTATCATCTCATTCTCCTTATCAATTTCATCTGCTTCAATCTCATTTTCCTCCTCCTCCTCCTCCTTATCAACCTCATCCACGGCAATCTCATTTTCTACCTCCTCATCCATAATATATATATAGTATAATAAATAAAATAAATATGTGTATAATAATAAATAATACTATAAATAAATTTATATAATATTTATTTCAATCGATAATTCATTATACCAACAAATAATTTACCACCACAAAATAATAATAATAATAATAATTTAACCGTGCCCGGCTCGTTGCAGCGACACCGCCTACGAACATGGTCTATTTATATAATAAAGTTTCGACCGCTCGAAGATTCACACTGAATTTTTATTCTTCTTTATTTGAGGTTGCCCATTAGTCTCGATTTCATTGAAAATGTCTTCACCATCATCCGTATCATTGACGATGTCCTCTTCAAAGTCGCTGATATCTTCATACTCATAGCTAGGTGTTTTATTCACGATGAGATCAATTTTTCGCTTAAGCGCTTGTTCTTTCATGGCTTTAGGTGTTTTCATCTTCATCTGAGCGCTCACCCCCAACGAGGGTATCAATATCCTTATAATCATTCTTTTTTTCAGCGCCGTCTACCCGTTCATTTTCTGCAATCGCGGGCAACCAGATTTTTTTCTCATCCATTTTCTTAGCAGTGACTTTTACTGCTTCGGACGTCTTCAGCTGACTAGCGTTGTTCGGCATTACCACTTTCATTAGTTCCTCGTCCACTAATTCATCAATCGCAGCCTCAACAACTAACTTTTTAATCGGTAGAAACTCACACCCAGACGGAATATCGTGGTCCACGTACTTCTGTAATTGCTTAATTATCTTCACATTTGTGTTGTTTCGAGGGATGAAAATAACCTTGGTGTCGAAGTTGTGGGACAAATATATTCCGTTTTTGTTAACGGTTGATGTGTACCTCATACTAACCTCATCGATATTCTCGTTAACATTCTTATCTATGTTAAAGTCGAGCAAACAGAATTCATCCGCTCTGAGATTCAACCCATCGTAATATAGAACACCCTTCCGCTGTCTACCTATATCATTCGCTTCCCAAACGCCGACAAATCGTTGCCCTTCAAAGTCGTAGATATATCCAATGTACCCACAATCTTCGAACTCCATAAAATTCTCATCATGAATTTCCTTCTTTTTTGGTTCAATACGGGAAAGAACGACTTTGCCGTAGATGCTTTGTAAGACATCTAGAATTTTTCGCGAGATAAAAATTGATGTGCCGTTTTTCCCAATGCGTAAGTACGCATGATTTATTGGTGTTATAAGCAAATTGCCTCGGGTGTATTCCTTGTAATATTCAACGGCTATTTTATTATAATTGAGGAAGTCAAACAGGAATCTTATGTTCTGGTAAGTAAGACTTACCGATTCTTGCACGACGTTGCGTCCTTTGGTATCACCCCAACGGTTGAATCGAACGTATTTCCCGTTAAATGCTTTTATTTCTATTCCTTCCCCCAAACACTCGAGGCCCCACACACTCTTACCTGTAATCACCGATACGTATGGGGCGGGCACACTATCAGTAGAGCTACCGCTTAATGACATCATTTTTGGTTGTGATGGTTTCACAGATTCCATCAACAAATTTTGCGAAATATTAATAATTAAGTGTAAAAATACAATAATATCGCGCTATACAATGTGCGAAAAATATGATAATGAATGAATTAACCCGAATGACGAAATAAAGTATTTTACGACGTATTTATAATATAATGATGGGCTATTGGGAAAACGGGTATATTTTAACCACTCAACCGGATTAATCGCTATTGTCCTGAGAGAATTTTTTTTGAAAAACTTCCTATAAATTTCAAGGGAAATATTTATTTACGCTTAAATTGGTTGACGTAAGTGGTAACAGCTTGCGGTGGCGATTAATGCGGTCTATATAAATTTTTATAGACACACCCTCAAAATTCAACAGAATATTACTCACGGTTAAATTGATTGACGTCAACTGTATTAACTGTGTAGCTTCTTAGAAGTTTCATAATTTTAAGCATGAGCGAATTTAATTTAATGTCGGGATCGCAAACTTTCTCTCACGACAGATATTTTTCTGTAATCACATTTACTAAAAACGAACGATTGCGGCGCGCGAACGGCGTTTTAAAGACACACCCATTATAAATATACCCATTGGTCAAAATATTATTGATTAAGCGACATGACAATACTGGGGCAGCTTGAGTCTATAGATAAGATCATTTTTTCAAATATATTATTCATTGTTACCTTTCTTTTAGGAATTTTTTTAGGTAAAATACGCCATAATAAAAAAATGTTTCCAATAATACAAGCTGAAAATAGATACCGCGGTCTTAATTCAATTATTCCAATTAAAATTGAATTGTTAAGCCCGGCAGCTCGGGCACCTGTATGCGGTTCATATAGCCCAGCTGGGATTGACATATATAGCGCCGTGAATAGAACAATAGAGCCGCACTCACGGATGTTAATTGAGACGGGTGTTAAAATATATTTACCCGCCAATTATTTTGGAAGAATTACACCGACTTTTAGCTTGACAAAAATTGGCATCGATGTTGCAGAATATGCGGTTGATTCCAGTGTTGCGCACGGTAATATAGATCAACTTGTAATTATATTGATTAACAACACATCTAAGGAATACGTTGTAACATCGGGCGATAAAATATGCCAGCTTATATGCCAACAATGTAATGCGGCAATACTCTACGTTTCTAATATTTATTCGGATGATTATTTCGGGCTTTTACCGACGAATTTAACGCCGTATGGGGAAGAGATTAATAATTCGACATTTCACCGCACATATTAAATATGTGACATTAAACGCATAACACCAAACTCGGATGGTGACACATGTCAATACTATTTCAATACTCTTACACGCGATTATACAACATAGTTAATAGAGCATATAAATAGGATAATGCCAGTTCAGTAAATTTTGGTTGGTTAAACGGTTTCTAGCGTGGGTGGCTGGTTGACTGGGTATTGGATATATTTATCTACATAAAATCTGCCGCATCTCTTTCATCGGCATATTGTAAATATGTTTTCTGTACCTACGTTAATAAATATATTATAATCGTAATAATAATAATTATAATGATGGAGATTAATTGCGTTTTTTGCGGTTGTACTATACTTAAGAAAAATTATTTACGGCATTTACGCACACATTTCGATGGGTATGTTTGCGATAATTGTAATTGCCGAACTACTTCTGAAAGAATAGCAATATTTCACAGTAATAGATGTTGCGGGCTGTCTCGCCCGAATTACACCTACTGCGGTTACACGCTATCCTGCCCGACATGCTCTGATGATTTTGAAAACTTCGATTCATATATCGAACATAGTTGCCATCAAAACCATTACAATTCCCACAAACGCAAACATAACCAAAAACAATCAGAACCGACATTTCAACCGGATCTCAACGTTGGTTCGCCTGTAAGCATTACAAACAGCTCAGATACACCCAACGAAGGTTTTCATCTCTCAAAAACATGTCACGAATCCCGCGTTCAGGAATATACCCATAATGTGTCATCTAATGAGATGTATCCAGATGTGCCGAATTATTTAAATTATATGGGGTTATATGCTTCGCGCGCTTTTAACACGGCGGCATCGGCTTTTAATGATATGTTTTATAAAGTGTGGGTAATTGCTTCAGTGATAATGGAACGTGATGATGCTAATTATATTCTACAAGAAGAATTCCATTTTACTTCGATTGGTACAGATAATTATATTGAAAATAGCTCGGATTTTGACGAATGGTACTACACAGTCATTTCCCATATCGGTGAAAAAATATCGCAATTTATTAGGCGGGGTAGCGGCTGGAAACTTGTAACTCTATCGCGCATCAAACTTACTATTGCGTCATACTTGCGATCGGTATATCGTTTTGGACATAGCGGTGATGCCAACCAATCAATCCCGACAAAATTAAAAAATAAACATTGTATAATAAATGTACTGTGTAATGAAGGTGAATGTTTTAAGTGGGCGGTCCTGACAGCAAAATTTTCAAAACATATA
The DNA here is from genome assembly GCA_032718475.1 of Nemertoderma westbladi. NCBI lineage: Eukaryota > Metazoa > Xenacoelomorpha > Nemertodermatida > Nemertodermatidae > Nemertoderma > Nemertoderma westbladi. The sequence goes on along the minus strand of JAUCBJ010000106.1, from coordinate 49,885 downwards.
TCGGATGATCACACACTGCGCCATGTTTCACGCCAAAGTTCTTATAATCATTATTCAGGGTTTTTTAATTTAAGCGAATTAGATTCTACCCTATCATGGAAACTAAATATTCTAAAGTTTGAAAAAAATAATCCAAATTATTTAATAAATTTATTGTATTTTGATAGAAGTAGCAAAAAAATTTCCTTTCTACGACAACCGAGCGCTAAAAAAGCTGAAGGTAAAAGATTGCTAAATTTATTGCTTATTGAGCGTCAAAATTTAACCTCAACATATCACATCGTCGGGGTTTCTAACTTAAATAGATTATTTAATGGTCGCGGGGAAGGCAATAGCAACAATCATTGTCATCGTTGTGAGCAGTGTATTCGCGGTTTCTACAGTCCAAATGCGTTAGAACGCCATAGATTAGGGTGTTGGCAAGGCGGGCGCCAAATAGAGGAGATGCCATCTAAACTGAATTTGAATTTACGTTTTACTAATTACTATAAGTCTATGAGCACACCTTTCATAGTATATATGGATTTCGAAGTGGTACTAGCCCCAACAAATAATGTAAAAAAATATTATATAGCCGAACATCTCCCGTCGGCCGTTTCATATTTGATTGTCCCCAATACCGAATTAATTAACTCCCCAAATTATTTTTTGTCTACATTTAGACAAAATATCGATAATAACTCGGTACAGAATTTTATTGATAGTCTGGTTTTTGATTTATTTAAGTGTTATGAATGGTCTACCTTTAACACACACCACCCCAAACACCTGGATCACACACAATACCAAGCTTATATGCGTACCACAAATTGCTTTAATTGTAATTCATTTTTTCGGGAAGATATAAATCCAAGTGTGATGCATCACAACCATTACAACGGGGCTTTCATTGGTGCGGCGTGTATTTCCTGTAATAAACAATTAAGTGTTAAACGTCACCTATTCCCAGTTATCTGTCATAATTTTTTTTCTTATGATTCACCATTGCAAAAAATACTGAAAGATATATCTCACTCCGCATCGATATTCCAATGTCAGAAGCACTTAGCGTGCTTGGTTATGCTATTCCAGAAAAGGATGTAAGAGGGCTCCCAACCAGCAAATCAATAACTATACAGTTTATTGATTCATTCGCGTTTATGGGATTTTCCCTTTCTGCTTTGGCTGGGTTTTTGACAAAAGATGTGTCAGATTTAACAACCGTTATTCCGCACACTGTGAAGCAAATGAGAAAATTATATCCAAATGTTACCAACGAAATTTTACGCCGTAAGTCAGTTTTTCCTTACGAATATGTCGATTCCTTAAGTAAATTGGAGGATACTAAATTACCGCATCCAAAAGAGTTTTACAATGAATTAACATTATCATCTATTAGCCCTGAAGAATATACATTTGCTCATCTTTCGTGGGAACAATTTCGATGTGAGACACTTTTTGATTATTTGGAAGCTTACTTACATCTTGACGTTTTGCTGCTAGCCGATATTTTTGAAAATTTTCGCGCATATTGTAATAAACATTATTCGCTTGAGGTCTCGAACTATTACACGATGGCGGGGGTTAGTTGGGACGCGGCTTTGAGATTTTCTAAGTCACATATTTGTCTACTTGCAGACCATGAAATGTATTTAACATTCGAAAATTCCATTAGGGGTGGAGTTTCTTACACCAACCTTCATATGGCAAATGCGAATATACCAGGCACAGAAACATATACTAATAATAATATATAATACTATATACTAATAAACCCGAAGCTCATTTATATAATTTAGATTTCAACAGTTTATATAGCGGTTCTTTGTCGGAGAAACTTCCTTATTCTGACTTTGAATGGTTGGATGTTGATAGTGTCGATATCATGAGTCTGGAAATTGACGAAATATATGGATACTTCGCAATTGTAGACCTTGAATACCCAATGACTATTCATGATGCCACAGCCGAGCTTCCATTTGCACCGGAGCATGTTAAACTCGATAGTAGGTATCTCAGTCCACACATGAAAAGTCTTTGGCGACATTATAATGGCGATAAAATTTTCAATAGCCCAGCAAAAAAATTGATGTTAACCCAATTTGATAAGTATGAGTACGGTGTGCATCTAAAATTATTGCGCTTTTATATTCATCATGGTATGCGCTTGATTAAAGTTCATAAACTTATTAGATTTAAGCAAGGTTACATTTTTAAGGATTTTATTGAATATAACACCCAGCAAAGAAAAATAGCAAGCAATGACTTTTATGATAAGTTTCACAAAGGAACAAATAACGCGCTTTTCGGGAAAAGCATGGAGAATATACAGGACTGTGTCTCATTTCGCTTATGTAATTCAATTGAGAAATGTGACTTATTATTATCCAAGCCGAACCACGAAAATTTAATTATGTTCACTGATTCATTATCAGGTCACGTCCTATCTAAAACTGCGGTTTGTTTGCATAAACCTATTTTTTTAGGCCAAGCTGTATTGGACCTGTCGAAGTTAGATTATTACAGTTTCTTCTGCGAGAAATTAAAGCCCCTGGAAGCCGAATTAAATTGTAGTATAACTTTGTTAGGTGGGGACACGGATTCTTTTTTTTTACAGTGTGTTGGTTTATCCCAACACCAATTTTTATCTGCGTTACAATCAAAAAAAGTTTTAGACTGTTCAAATTATCCCATTACGCATCCGTTGTATACAGTAGAACAGAAAGGGAAATATAGATATTTAAAGGATGAAGGGATGTCTATCCCATATGAACAGGTAATTTTACTCAGACCAAAATGTTATAGCTTTCGTAGGGGGTCAGTTCCAAAACGTGCCGCTAAAGGCGTAGGAAAAATGGTTATAAAAAAGAAACTCTCCCACGAATCATATTTAAAAGTATATAACGAGGTTAGCGAGCATTACGAATACAGTCAAAGGTTTCAATCTAATTTACATAAAATATACACCGTTTCACAAAGAAAAAAATCGCTAACACTGGGAAGATAAAATATATTACACATCGACTAATGAAAGTCTACCTTACGGCCATTATAAAACACATTTGGATCGTAAAGCGCCCGCCCCTAAGCTTTATATACCGCCCATTATAGAATAGCGGATTGCAATGTCTTTTAGTGTTGTCAACAGTAATATAAGTTTGAGGTTGGTTGATGGGTGCATATCATTCGATGTGCTGGCTAAACGAATTCGAAATGGAAAACTCATCTTAAAGCCTTTTCAATATATCGCCAAAATTTGTGGATGGACGTGTCTCTTTTTCCCGAGCGGTAAGGTCACTGTACTCGGTAAATCGCCTAAAATAAAAAAAATTATTAAGTATATATATAAGCATACTGATTATAAATTAACTTTTATTTCAATCAATAGCCAAACTTATATTATTAACAATCTAGACATAGACTATAGCAAATTAATGAAAATGGTCGGGTTTCATTTTTTAGATAATTATTATAATGTGGAGGTGAAATATGAGCCGGAGATATTTAATAATATTCTTGTGCAGTTTTATCGTCGGGGTAAAACTAGTTCTAATATCATAACATTTTGCGTTTTTTACACACGAAATGTTGTATGTATGGCAAGACCCAGGATATTTCGAGTATTTTTTCCAAAGTTTTTGAATTTTGTTGGTAATTTAGATAGTCATTTAGGTAGAAATATTTAATATTTAATTTTTTCATTTCTGGTGCCAGTTTTAGGTTTGTCCGGTGGGATCTCGTTAGGTTTTTAAATAAACGTGAATATTAACATTATTCACATTATCACATTATATATAACGTGTTTTATCGGTAGTCTTAGGTTGTCGAGGGCGTCAATTTCATTTCTGATGTCGGTTTATATTTACATAAATCTAGTCTATCTCTCTATTTGTCGGTCTTTCTGTCAGTCAGTATGTCAAAATTAATTCATTGTTCGCGTTATATAATGTATTTTATTAATTATTGATGTTAGGTTTTAAAGAGTGCCGGTTTCTATAATTGCTCGGTTTTATCGTGTGAAAAACCCCACCCACGCATATAATCGATACTATTTATAACGGTGGTGGTGTTTTATTACTTACAATTATTGTTCTCGTTTATATAAGTTATTAATATATGTAATGAAATCACTCAAAGCTTTAATTAAACAATTTGACGGGGATTTAAAGTTCTTATCTAACGCCTCCCTTAACCGTAGAAAAACCTTCTTACGCGTCGGTGGAACAGACGAACTTATAAGTTTTCTAATTAATATTATTCTAAATGTATTAAATGGTAACGTAAAAATTCCTGAGCAAACAATCGTGAGGTTAAAACGCCATAAAAAAACAATACGCGAGATCGCTAAAAAGCCAAAAGCAGCCAAGTATCCCATTCGAATTTATCGTAAACGATTGGTGCAAAGGTGCGGATTTATAAATCTACTAATCTCTGGTTTAATGAGTGGGCTTAACGCTTATCAGAAAATATCACCCATAATAACGGCTGTAAGAGGCAGAAAATTAGCCCAATCCCGCCGGGGGTATAGACCTAGTACCTCTGGTACACGCGTCAACCGTCAAGTTTCTAGATTTCCCATCTACTGAGTGGCTACCTATCAACAATGTCCCGAGAGCCGACGATATCGCAGGAACCAATCACATCATACGACGCCTCTTTCAAGATGGGTTCGGCCATGATTATTGCGGGTCCAAGTTCTTCCGGAAAAACAGTGCTGGTATCAAAAATTGTAAAAAATAAAAATTTAGTTTTTGATATAACCCCGAAGCGTGTATTATTCTTTTATGGCGCCACCCCACCAGAATTCCCAGGTATAACACATCTATTCAAAGGTTTACCGCAAAAAATTAATTCTATTTTCCGCGAAAACGATCTAATTATTATAGACGACTTGTTAAGCGAAAGTAAGAGTGACGAGAGTTTGACAGAAAGCTTCACAAAAACCTGCCATCATACTTCCTGTTTCATTATCTATATAACACAAAATTTCTTCAGTAAAGGGGCGGAAACACGGACTAGAAGTCTAAATGCCCAATATTGTATTTTCACAAAAAATCCCCGCGACGCAAGTCAAATAAGTTATATAGCGCGACAAGTGTACCCAAAAAATAGCAATTTTATTGTTCAAGCATATAGTGACGCCACACAAAAACCATTCACACACCTTCTCTTAGACTTTCATCAAAAAACGGATGATAGTATAAGAGTTAGGGGTGATATTTTCAACCCATTAGGGCAAACTGTTTATCAACCCACGAACATGAACTCTAACACACCTCGCCAACGCCCTGAGGCTCAGTCTATACCGCAGTAGCGACGCCACGCGAAAACCATTTTCACACCTTGTTTAGACTTTCACCAAAATTAGGTTATTATCGGTCCATGAACGTGAACTCTAGTATATAGTATTAATATATTAATAATGATATATAACGATGAAAAATAACGAGATTAGCCTTGGAAATTTTATGAAGTTGTATCTAGTTTCTACTTTATTAACGGATACTTATAATAATAATAATAAGAAAAGCAATAATATAATACAACCGCTAGATGGTGTGACAATTTCATCCCAGAAAGCCAAACGATTGTTGAGTTATTTGATGCGATTCTCGCGAGACAGAGTACGGTGGAGTGATAATAATAAACTCTATATAGAAAATAAACTTATACCCGGAGCGAATATTGATCATTTGATTGAATTGCTGACTACAAAAAAAAATAAGAACAACACCGAAATAATTCCAGGACAAACAACATTTTTGGGGTTATTAAAACGATTAAGGATACCAAAACGATTGGTCGCGGTTGGTTGAAACGGCAAAGGGTCCGTGTGACCCCCTCCAATGCAAAACGCGTCGACGCGTGGAAACAATACGTAGGACTACAATAAATCGACGTGCGGAAACAAAACGTAGGACAACATTAAAATAGTAGCATGTTTTTTGAACGTTTCATATTAAGTATTAACTGTCATTGTAAGTGTTTTCTACCACGACACGACACAACCGATGGGGAGAACCGTAGAAAATCGAACAAACAAACGACTGGGAAGAATATATTACGATGTTTCAAATGCTGCCGGTTTCGCGAGCGTAACCAAACTAGCGAAAGCCACTAAAGTTACGAGAAATCGCGCAAAGGAATGGTTGAGCTCCCAACGAACGTATTCCCTACACACGCCGGCTAGGCGCCATTACCCGACATCAAAAATCTTCACGGGTGGTATTGGCGATCTATACCAAGCGGATTTGTGTGATATGCAACCTTTTAGGGGTGAGAATAATGGCTACGGTTACATACTTACTTGTATTGAGTGTTTTAGTCGGAAGGCATGGGCGTTGGGTCTAAAACGTAAAACAGGGGTCGAAATTAAAAGGGCCCTAGCCACGATATTCGAAGAAAGGAAACCTAAACGGCTAGCAGTTGATCAAGGAACTGAGTTTGTTAATAAATTGGTGAAAGATTTCTTACAGAACAATAATGTTCATTTTTATACATTAGTTAGCCAATTTAAAGCTAGTATCTGTGAAAGGCTGAATCGCACCCTCAAATCTCGCATGTACAGAATTTTCACGAGGAGACAGAATAGAGAATGGATGAGTATATTGCCAAAAATATTGGTTGCATATAATAATTCAATACATAGAACCATTGGTATGGCGCCAAACTCTGTCAATAAAAAGAATGAAACTGACCTATTTTTAAAACTATATGGGAGTGTGGGTCATCCCAATAAAAGAAAACGCCGCGCGCAGCGTCGAGTTCATTTCAAGGTTGGTGATAAGGTGCGGCTGAGTTTAGCTAGAAAGCCATTTGACAAAGGTTATACACCTAATTATACAGTAGAAATTTTTGAAATTTACAGAATAAGATTGGATCGAGAGCTGTACCCTATGTACGAAGTTGTGGACTCGAATGGGCGCGTTATAAAGGGGACATTTTATCGACATGAAATCCAAAAGGTAATAGAACCATTTAAATTCCTACCAATTGAAAAAATAATTAAAGAAAAAGTAAATAAAAGCGGCAAAAAGCAATATTTGGTTAAATTTGTTGGTTTTGCGACACATCGGTGGGTTGATCACGTACAATAATTAATTATATTATTATGGATTACTTACATTTAACGTTGACTTCCGACGCCAGTCTAGATAAATATCCCGATAACACTCCCAGCGATTTCACGATTGAGTTGTCCAAACCTATCCCCGTCAGCACAGATTGGGTCGTGGGTCTAAAGGAAATACAGTATGTGTCGACCTATAGAAATATTGAACAAAGATCCGGAATTAGAATTGGGGAATATATGTATGATGAGGATTTGGAATTTCATATAGCTCCATACAATCTTATAGAAATCGATTTTAATCTTGGGCTATATGCTTCTATTGAGTCAATTTAAAACCATATTAGTGTTTATTTGAAAAATCCCACAATATCCCACCACGGTTTCAAAGATGTTAAGTTTAACTACCAAAAACATACATCAAAAATTCATCTACATTGTAAGAAAGGTCGCTATTTCCAATTCTATGGAGATATAATAAATATTTTCGGGTTATCGAGTTTAAAAAATAATTTAATGGGTCTTGGGGCGCTTTGGGCAATACACTACAACGGAGATGATGATTTATTGAACTTAGGCTGTAAAGACACAAACAAAATGGATGGGGTTGAATTCCCCGAACCTTGCGATATAACGAGGGATAGACACACAATGTTTATATATACAGATATGATTGAATCTTCTCACGTAGGACATTCGATGGCGCCTCTTTTGCGGATAATCCCCTTGAAATGGGAACCATACTCATTCATCAACCAGGAATTCAAAAACACACATTACAAACAATTAAAAAATAAAAAAGTGCTCGATACAATTAGTATAACGCTTCGCGACCATAAAGGAAAGCATATAGTCTTTCATGGAGGTAAAACAATTTTAGTTCTAGAACTCAAAAAACAACAACGGCGACAAAAACTACAAGAATGAACAGTTATTACGTTGTACTACCCTCAAACGCAAACCCCATAGAATTCCCGCGTAATAGCCCCAGCGATTTCCAAACAAATTTGCAAATTCCTTTACCTTTCGCTAGAGGGCAGTGGTTAGTAGGTTTAACCGGTATAACGTACGTATCTAGTATCAGGTATGACAATAGCGACATTTATATAAAGGCCATAAAAAATAAAAAAATGTTTACAAGAGATGTTACTCTCCCCGAAGGATCTTTCCTATCATTGGAAAGGATCATTGAGTACTTCAACAAAAGCCTTATTAAAGGCCAAATTAATATAATTGATAATAGAGCACGCTCCGGTAATATAACCATACATTTTAAAGGTAAACAGTTGTCGATATTTGTCAGTAAACGTTTGGGTGGTTACCTAGGATTAACAGAACACGAGGTTGACGGCAAAGGTTTTATGTGTGTACAAAATGCTGTAGGGGATTATCACTTGCTAAGGATTGATTCACGAAATAATAAGTACAACTGCCATAAGCATCCTAATGCTGTCGAAATACTGGAACCCAACATAAATATACATATCAATTGCGTCGAACCTCAATTTGTAGACAATAGCGAATACCCTCTGTTGCGTGGCATACCCATAGAAGGGGAATATGGGCAAATTATTAGTCGAGAAGTTGAGGAAGTCTACTATAAAAAAGTTAATTCAACATCTAATTTACGTTATATACGAGTTCGGTTGATTGGGGATTCGGGAAATTTGTTGCGCTTTCATTATGGAAATTCAATATTGACGCTTCATTTTATACAAATTTATTGAGATAGTCACAATTTAATCGATGTAAATTATTTATTATTTATTCTTATCTGATTATCTGAAGTAATAGCGACTATATGGATAAATTTCTAAGTCGCAGCCGTGGGCGTGATTATTACCCGATGCTGGAAACCCCAGGAATAATAGTAGATTTCCAATATTATACGCATCATCCGCAGATCGGCCAACACCCCGTTGCAACCATTTATTTTAAAGAGTTTGCGGCTTATAATACTACCATCAAATCATTAGAAAACGTATGGTTTATTAATGGTCCACCCGCAAAAATTTTAAGTTTAAGCGAATACACACAACTCGCCAATATTACGCATCACATTAATTTTGGCTACGGATTTATGGACCAAAGCGCATTTAAAATGTACATACAGGAATGGTTACAAGAAAAAAAACGGTTGGGGTTTCAAATATTAATACGCGGAATACCGAAATTATTTATTTTAAAAAATGAATTTAATGTGAATAGAACACTTCTAGAAACGTACGGCATAAACGAAAAATATGTTGATTATGATACCAAATGTCTTTTCCATGATTATTCGGGAATAACAAATTGTGCCTACCATTCTGATAAAGATTCTTGTTTTAATTACTGTTCTATGAAACTCGCAGTTGGTTATGGGAAATGGTTGTCATCAAATTAATGTGTATATATTTATTAATTATATTGTATTATTATGTGGTACATATATTATTTGTTGATTACACATATACGTATGTAGTAAAGAATTATTATTATACGTTATAATAAATACTCATAATAATAATGTCAGATTCTAATTTGTTTAAATTATATAGCGCCCCACAAATCCAACTGGGAAGTGGGAATTATAGTGATATACCCGTTTTTAAGGGTGGAAGCATTCTCCCAGGGTTTGGCCCATCTACTGGTATATGGAATAATAAGAATAATAAATTCGGGCGGCGATACACCCAAAATCGTCAGCGCGGGCGCGGAATATTAACAACTGGCCTCGGTATATTAGCGCGCAAGTTAGGGAGAAAGGTGCTAACTAAAGCCCTCCCCAAAGCAGCAAGAGTAGCGCGGAAATACATAATACCGGAAGGAAAACGTATTTTACGCAGTAAAGCAGATGATTTGATAAATAAAGTGGCCGCGCGGTAAGAACTTCATCCAAAGACACGCCAAATCGCCCAACGGGTATACAATGAATTTACAAACCCGAAAAGTAAAAAAAAGAGGAGCGGGAAACGGCGACACCCAAGTGTGGGTATGAACGTTGGGCGCAAACGTAAAAAGCGAAATAATAAATTTCGCGACATTTTTATGTAACTTAACAATGAGTAAATTAGAATTATCATTATTCTCGAGTAAAACAAATCAGCGAGAATATACATCTTCACATTTTTTGGATATCTACCCGATTTCTACTCTTGATGCGAATGCCAGGCAAATAGAGTTCTTTATACCCCAGTCAAATGTTCTATATACTGATTTAAAGAATTCGAAATTTCACATTAAATATAAAATTACATGGGATGGTAATAGGGCTAACGACGATACAACCCTCCACCATCTCAATTACCCCGGTGGGTCACTATTTGAAAATTGTTTGTTATACCTAAATGAAAAGCTAGTTGAAACCTCGAATGGGTTCTACGCCTATAAGTCTACGTTTCAGACATTACTGTTGACAGATGCTAATGAAAAACGCAGTATCTTAAGAGCTGGCGGATATGAAGATACAGATAATAATCTAGGTGGGGTACCTGTCGCTACTGAGAATGACGTTCGTGGGAATTATGTTAAATTCGTTGTGGCCCCAATTTTTTTAGACCTAACAAGCCAGGACAAATTACTGCCGCCAGGAATTAACATTCGACTTCGTATAGACCGAGTATCGAATAATTTTTTTTTGAAAGTTGAACCCCCCGCAGGATTGGTAAACCCAAGAGTTGAAATCATGAATATTAATTTAAAAATAAAACGCCACAGGATTGATGCTGAGGTTATGCGCGCGCATTTGTTGGGGTCACAAAAAAATGACTTTATTTATAACTTGTTAAAACAAGAAGTGAAAACCTTCACTATTGGTGGTGGGCAGTCCAGTTATACAGAATCGAACATAATCCAAGGGAAATTACCTAAGTATATTTTGATTGGAATGCTTACCAACGCCAGCTTCAACGGGGAATTAAGCAGTAATCCGCTACATTTTAACCATTTCGGTTTAAATTATGCCGAACTAAACATCGACTCCCGTATTATACACGGGTATCCATATCGCCCTAACTTTCCAGAAAACAATTTTATGCTGGAATTCGAAAGTTTAATGAACGTGTTCAAGAGCTTGAGCGGCGTATTTTGCTCGCTAACACCAGAACGGTTTCGTACCCAATTTCCTTTGATCGTATTTGATCTTACCGCCGGAGGCGATCAAAGCCATGAGATTCAACCTAGTATACATACAAGCGGGCATTTGATTCTGAAATTTAGTAATGCGCTAGTTAACACTATTAACGTTATATTAATGGCAAGCTATGACGCTCTTCTATCTATTTCAGAAGCCAAGGAAATAATAACCGAATAAATAAAGATCTCGCATAGTACAAAGTAAGCGAAGCCACGCCGCCTGCGGAATTAGAAAAATTATCTTAAACTTTTAATGATACGCGTACGCTAAGATGTTGGACTCTATACAATTAGCGAAATTCCCGGTGGGGCCCGAATACATCGGTGTTTACGCAATCGACCAATTACTCCTAATACACACAAAAAAAAATAAGCAGAAACAAAATTATTCATTTATTATTAATAATCAACGTATAGGCCTACCAGGACAACACTGGTCTTGCGTACGCATGGTTAACAGAATTGCTTATTATTTAGATTCGTTTGGTAAAGCCCCGCCGCCAAAAATATCATATTGGCTGCATAAATATACCCAAAGGCATACTTGGAATCGTAAAATATTTCAAGCGCCACAATCGACTCAGTGTGGTCTATTTTGTCTGTATTATTTAACCGAGGTGCCGAAAAATCCCGGAGCAATGAATATATTCACCTCTAATTTGCGTTACAATGATTTATTGTTATTACTGTGGACACTTTCATTAATAAAATAATTTATTTATTTCGGTTATGGGTATATTCAATTGCGGTGTGTGAACATATTATTAGCGTTAATATTAATAATAAATATTTATTTCTTGGGTATATAGTAATAGCAATATTTTTAATAAATATATGGGACACGGTAAGTGACGTGGGTTGGGGTCTTCACGCAGCACTATTCGTTTTTAATTTTCATCGTCAATCGCAGAAACCTTGCAGGGGTCTCGTTAACGTGTGGGCGGCTGGTAAAACTGGAATAATAATTGGACATAGAGCACATTGGGACCCAACTCTTTCCGTTATATACCAAGCATCTGCCGCCCAACCTATGTGGTTAACACAAAGGCCAGAATCTCTATCCACGCTACGCTCATTAGACAATAATTAAACGCTCTAACGACAATCAAAGCTCTGGGTTCAATTTACTCACATATGTGGCCGGTTTCGCAAAAGAAAATAAGCCATATACGAAGCATAGATAATTAGCCTTACCAAAGTAGTTAGTTCTGTTGTAGTTTGCTATATAACATTGGGAATGGCGATATTGACAACACTTTATTATTTTAATTTTAAATTATTATTAATAAATATTATTATATAATATATAATATTATCAATATGGCTGAAAGCGGCGAACTCAAGAATCCTGAAGCAGAAGACCCCACCCAACAAATACCCGTTTCTGGCAGGGTGCCCCAAACTTACGGCGGGGGGAGTCGCGGGGGTACCATTGAACCCCTTAGAAGGCCTAATACACCGATGGCAGCGTTGTATAGGCCTATCAATTTTTATCCGGGGATTGGTAGGCCTCTTAGGCCTATTGCCATGGTATTTCCGAATAAGCGGCCCCGAGGGAGAGGTCGTGGCTTATCGCCGTGGTTCCCCCCGGATCCGCCGCAAGAAGGGGTAGTCCCTGTGGAGCCGGGTAGAATTGTTGGTGGGGTAGTCCGCCCGACTTGCGCCTGCCCCCCAAGAATGATGGGGCAAACAAGAACGCAGCCTCCCACCCAACATTAATGTAAGTTAATGTAATTTAATTTCAACAATTAATATAATAACAATAAATAATTACCAAAATTCAACAATAGTACCCACACGCTAAAGGCTTTGCTCACTCCGCGCCGCGCGGGTACCCATATTCTAAGGCTTCGTTCGATTCATGGCTCGTCCTATTTTTTCATCAAATCACTGTATAACAGAGTTATTAGCAATTAAAACTTATGTTGGCGCCGGACGGTGATAAGACAACTCACCGATAGCGCCTATATACCACCACCTACCGAAAATTAATGTAAGTAATAATTTCGGAAATTATTATAATAACAATAATAATCAACAAATTCAACAATAGTTCCTATACATGCTAAAGGCTTTGCTTACTTCGTGCTGCGTGAAGGCTCAGGACATTAGGTTAGCGTACTATAGCCAGATGCGTACCCCTGGAAGTCCAGATAGTTCTCTATACACGGGTGCGGTACTCAATCAATGTATGTATGCCCACCAAGAATAATCGATCAAACTCGCCCTCCCCCCACAACTCGTTAATGATACCCATATTCTAAGGCTTCGCTCGCTTCATGGCTCGCCCTATTTTGTCATCAAATCACCGTGTAACCGAGTTATTAGCAATTAAAATTTATGTCGGCGCCGGACGGCGATTAGACAACTCTCCGATTGCACCTATATGCTTTCACACACTTCATGGCTCGCCCCTCCACATATAAGTAGAATAATCATATTAAAAATTAATATTATAAATACTATAACTTTATACTCACTTCGCGGCTCGCCCCACAACTAGTTGCTTACCAATAACTATAGAATTGTAATATTGGTGGCTGTCGTTAGTTGAATACAATAACCTTACTTCGATGCTATCACTCACTTCATGGCTCGCCCCATAGGTAGAATAATCAAATTAAAATAATATTATAAATACTATAACCTTAACCCATATGCTAAGGCTTCACTCGCTTCATGGCTCACCCCATTTTTTCATCAAATCACGAAATCATGTTTTATAACAAACGTCTGCAACCCACTTACTATATTGGGTTTTACCTATTGCGGTTCAAGGTCAAACGCCAATCACACACTTCATGGCTCGCCCCCATAAGTCTGTGTTTATTTACCTTTTTTAGTTGTCGCGTCATAACCTTACTTCGATGCTATCACTCACTTCATGGCTCGCCCCATAGTAATGGTGATGGATTTAAGTATAATAATCAAATTAAAAATAATATTATAAATACTATAACCTTACACCCAATTCGCGGCTCGCCCCACAACTTGTTGCTTAGCGATATTGGGTTTTACCTATTGCGGTTCAAGGTCAAACGCCAACCGGTAGACACGAATTAATTAAATTACTTCCGTCTGCGGACTAGCCTTATACCACATATGTCACATATACACAGTGGTGACATATGTTACATATGCACAATGATAACCATGGTAACCATAGTAAGTGGGTGGGGCAACAATAGTAATCATAGTAAGTAGGCGGGGCAAGAGCCGTTCGGCAAATTCTTTAACATGGTAGACTTTGGCAGACGCTGTTTTATTTCAGCTGTTTACCATACTACTGTAATGCACCCAATTAACTTAAAGTTTGACTGATTGATCGGGTTAGGTATCTTTGTACTACTGTGTACTGTGTTTTGGGCACACACACCCCCCCCCCCCCCCCCCCCCCTCTAAAAAAAATTGTGGTCAATTCCGCTCGTGGCTACATTTTATGATTTTTAAATGTACCTTTTAGAGCCTTTCCAACAGCGGGTATTCTACAGTCCCTCTAATCTACTAATATTAGACTATAGAATATCTCCTACTGAAAAGTCCAGTAGTGTACCGCCTACCGCCTACCGGTTCCTAGTAACGATGTACCTTACTGTAGAATCAAGCAGTGTATACGGGCTCGTACAGTATCTGACAACAAATCCCAGTCCAGGGTGTCTAAATAAACAGATACCAAGTACGCAAACTACTACTGGCGGGGGAACGGAGCCTGATGTCTATTCTAATACGTGGGCGAGTCAAATGCCCGGGCGAACTAGACAAAACAGGATACCCGGCCTCTAACCGGTACTAGTGTGTTATAGGTACACCCCCTCTGAAAATAAAATTTTTTTACTAGCTAGTTTTTGCTATTTCTTTTTATGAAATGTTCTAGAACATGAGATACATTTGAAAAATAATAAGAAGATGTTCTAGAATAAATATTTTTTGTTCTAGAACAAATATTTTTTGTTCTAGAACAAATATTTTTTGTTCTAGAACAAGTATTTTTTGTACTAGAACAAATTTTAAAAAAATCTTACAAATTTTATTTTTTGTTAGTTATGTTTTATTTGATGTCAAGGAAAGTGAATTTTCTAGAATAATCGAATTTCTATAGCTAAGATTTGACTTTCGCCCAACAACTAGCAGGGTTTCGATAGAAGCTTCTACACAAAGAAAACCCAATTTCTGCTCTGTTGGATATGATCAGAAAATATTACCCGCTGTCTGCTAAATAATAAATATTATACAGTATACGTATTCTAAGCATATCATTAATTTCTGAATATAATGACCTCAATACAGTGAATTTTGTTAATTTTAATTAGCTATTAAAAAAATACTAGCTAACCCCCCCTCCCAAACCCATCTTGCCAGCAACGATTAAAAATTATATGAAACAAATTCTAAATAAAATTAAAAAAAATTTTATATTTTTTGAACTGTTCTACTGTAGATCAAAAACTATTTGCTCTAGAACTTTTTTTTTCTAGTTCTGAATAGCTAATATGTTCTAGAACATTATTAAAAAATAAAAATAGTACATTAATTTTTTTAATTGTTCTAGAACAAAAAATATTTTTTTCTAGAACATATATATATATTTTTTTTAATAGCTAACATGTTCTAGAACATGTTCATAAAAAGAAATAGCAAAAACTAGCTAGTTAAAAAAATTTGAGGGGGGGTGGTGTACCTATAACACACTAGTGCCGCGTAACTCAAAGGAAAATAGCAGTCAAAAGGGTCAAAAGGGTCAAAAGGGGGTGCCCCAAAATACCTCTTGTGCCGTAAAACGAAATATTAAATATCTCCTCAAATTACAAACTACAGAATAGTAGAAACTGTAAGATAAATCCCACTGAAACGGTAACCTATTGTAATCGGTAGCTAGTAGGTCTCAAAAGGCGTGTGTGTTTCAGGACGCGTGTGTGTGTTGCGAATAAAACAATTTTGGTATATCGCCGTTATACTAGGTTTTAGTGATTTTAATCAAAATAACAATGCCGGGCGCTAGCTACTCGAAATAGCTAGTCGCACGATGTAGGCTCAATACTTACAAACTGACGTCAAAGCTCTCTCCTCCTTATCCACAACTCAACCGGGCAATTACGGTGTTAGTAACTACACCCGTGATCGGCACTAATACCAGATTCTGATTGTGAGATAAGAGCATAGGTGTTAATTACTAACGTACGTTAGCTGATCTGGTATACAAATTTGATTCAAGAACTTTGTTTTTGCGGTGGTTAGCAGTAAATACCTGTCAGTACGTGGCAAGGGCGCGGTAGGATGTTAGTAAACCTCCGTAGGCCAAGCATGTGCCGGTAGCAGAAAGCCTCGCCTGATCAAATATTTTGGACTCAGACAGGGCGGGCAAACTATATGGGCTACAAAGTGAACCGGTACTGTACTGTCAGTACTGCAAATCACCAAATTATAGAGCATGTGCTATCCGCACCTAAAGTGTACTTGCGCGTACTAACGAACAGCAACAGCTCACACCTGTAGGATATACAGATTGATCCAGAGTTTTTCCTGTCTGAATCTGAGATATTTAATCTTAAATTTTACGGCGTCCCAGGATGGCGTCATGCTTTACCCTGATCTAAGGTCTTACTGCGGGCAAGGGCGTCAAACAAAGTCTTACCTTCCTCTGAAGTGGGCGCTGTATGGCAAGAGGTCATACTTCGAACGGGCGCGCGGGCGAAACTAATGTGGGCGCTTAGTGTGTTGCGGACATCTTTTCCCTGCGTTGCTGAAGGCCTAACGGTTTAGGCACCCATTCTCCAAGTGTTTGGCTGTCCCAAATGTGGACACGTTAAAATATACATGTTCAAGAGTTCACAGTATATTAACGTAATTACAAAAGACTTATCAATTTTACTTTACAAATAACAATAAGTAAGATAAGTTAAGTCAAGGTAAGTGAAAGTGATATTGTGCAAGAGATATCATTTTTTTGCAGTCAAGTGATAACCGAAGGGCAAACAGCCCCTTATATATCAAATCCTAGGCATGGAATTAACTAGAACATTTGACAACATTCCATGGCCGCACATTGGAGCAATAAGTTATTAAATGCCCTATGATTGGCCCAACCCATCGTTCCATGTGTTGGATTGGATCTAATCCAATGAAACCGAAAATTTAATAGCCCAAAAATGCAAATTTCCCGACCGAGATTCGAACCCCTACCTAGAATGTAACCAAACGCCTTAACCCATCTGACCACAGCGCCAATAGATTCACTAGTGAACTAATATCTACTAATAGGAAGTAGGCATATTACATTACTACAAATCAAGTCAAAATACGTCGGATTTAAAAAGTTTTTAAGCGGTACTGTAGATTGCTACTTAACAGTGAAATAATCCAACACCGCTCCATGAAAACAGTAAGTAAGACTGTTTTCACCAATCGAGACACAAAATAATTAGCAAAAATATCTCTGAAATCTAGGGTAGGGCCTAAAATATAAAAATACTCACTGTCTTTACCTATTGCATACTCAATATTGCAAGTACTGCGTAAATACAAAACCTTCATACATACAAATACAAAATACAAATTTACTAGCTAATTTAGTGCATAAAATATAAAAAAGGGCTTCGGTTATCCAAAGTAAAACAAATTAACAAATTAAGGCAAATAATTCTAAACATTTCCATAATATAATATTGCTAATATACATATTAAATTTACCAAATTAAATCAGTTCAATATAAACAAACTCAATACGCTAAAATAGTTCCAAATAAGTCCCAAAGTGTCCGCCTGACGATCTGAAAAGTTCGTCCTACTGGTCTAGATATGGTCTGGTCTGGACTGGTCTTCCTGAGGGTTGCGTATCCTTTCGGGTAACGGTGTGGCCTTGAAGCCAGTCACACGCAAGACATCTGCCTCGTCTAAGATACACGAGATCACACGTTTTTGATAAAATGCACTCCTGTAAGCCCAGGCTATCGAATGCCAGGCTCCCCGATTCCGCTGTTCGACTCGCAATTTATCGAACTCTCAGGCGGTAATTTTGTTCACCACGGTTTGAAAGTTCCAAGTGTTCTTATTATCTGGGTGGACCTGTAGGAAATAATCCCTCATGACTTTGAAGCTGCTATCCAATGGCAATATGTCTAGCACCTCTAAGAGTTCGTTGTATTGAGGCATAGCTGACACGTATCCTTCCTTCGACATAATGAGAGAGATGTGAGAGAGAAATGTGCTCTCATGGGGAAACGGCGTCGTTGCACCGACACATGCTCATCTGCTAAATTCTCCCAATGGTCAAATAGCTGTCGGGTGATCTGAACCAACATATGCTCATAGGGAATGTCCCTAAATTAGCACTCAGACGCCCTATGTCCTTTGATGTTGCAATACGTACAGTGAGCTACAAAGCGCCAGCAGGTGTAGGAAGTGTGTGACCGTTGATCCCCACACCAGTTGCACACTAAATCTGGTAGAGATATATGTTTAGCTCCTCATTTCTTTGCGTGATGGCCAGTAGCCCCGCATCTGCCACAAATGGTTTTGGCAGGATACCAAACTCGCTCATAGATGAGATCTCCGATGGGGGTGAGCGCTACTGTCCATGTCATAGTCTTCATCATCGGGGTTAGTCGGTATGTTCGTCTCCGTAGGTTGCACACAAACCATGACGTCGCCCTTCTCTAGCTTGCATATCTCGGTTCGCGTCTTCCTCGGAAGATTATTCTCTATCTTAATGAGTTGCCGCAACGGTTCGTCGATTATCGCAGACTCGGTCGGATCCTCATCGGGATGATGAGCGGTAGGCGCGCGCGCCTTCCAACATCCTTCCAGGCCCTTAATCTCCGTGTGGCGTTCCCCGTTGTAGGGTACTAACGTCAACATCGACGGTCTGTCGACTAGGCTTCCCGCGTGGGTGAGATAAACATCCCTAAAAACGCTGAATCCCGCTCGCGTGAAAACTTCACAGTGGGCATCGGTGTTGTAAAATGGTTGGAGAAATCGGCGGAATACGTCAGTATGCGTCCTTCCTCCCTCGTAAACTGTGTGTCCTCCACTGAGACATAACGGATGTCGCTTTAAAGTCCTAGACACTACATCTGCGATGAAACACACATTTATTGATGATTTGATCGCCAAATAGTATTGCAAGATTATCCGCGGAGGTGAGGTGATCACCCAGTATACACATCCTCGCACTTTAGCTGTGACTCAAACTCGTTCAAGTTGGCGGTATCTCCCTCACCGTATATGTCTGTGTATTTGCTCCTCTTGCTCTCCTTATAATCCCAACTGAACATATAGATAGATATAACCCATTCCAGTTTTAAGCGTGTTATATTCCCGAAAATATCCTTGCTCAGTGGCCCAAAGCAACAATGGTCTAGTATCCACATCAGGTATAGGCAATCGATCCTCCTCCTCAGGCATTCCTGCGAAATCACTAATAAGGTCCTCCCATATACTGGATCCACTCTTGACGATACTCTTATCAAGTACAACATCGCGCACGGCCTTTGTCACCATCCTAGCCTCTATGCTACAAGCTAGGTCCATAGATTTAATTATCCGTTTTATCATGGCATGTCTTTGCGTCATTCCTTCCGGCATCGACATCTTTCAATCATTCCTCTGTCGACTGAAGACGTGTAGCACTCCGTCCGGTGCTCGATTTTGTATGGTCTTTGAAGTGAGGCTCTACTGATGGCTTCCTCCTTCATTATCGTAAAACATATATCCATTCTCTTGCAGAGATCGACTCGTCGCATCCCAATCGACGAGTAAATCGTCGGTAGGGTTCCAAATCCTCCCAATAGACTTCTCGTCGTCGAGGCTAATAGGTTTCCCTGTCCAATTGGTCGCGATGTCGGTGTCGGTTTCGAATGTTCCGACTACAATCCATAATCGAATCGTCTTCGCCAAATACCCTCGCAGGATGCAAGGTGTGATATCTGTCCCCGCGCGATCAACTTTCTCAAAGTCAGTAATATGTGGAGGCATGTTGCGTACGATTTTCCGAACTATTGTTCTATGCAACTCCGCCGCCTCTAACACATCGCCAAACGTTGCCGATGGGAGGAAATCCAGGTTTGAAATGATCTCCGCGTGTTCCACTATGGGGATCTCATAGGTCGTCTCCTCTTGGGTCGGTATGCTAATAGGAAAGTTAGATGTCCTTGTGACCGGCACTAACGTTTTGGTAGGGTGGGGTTGAGACTCGCGTGTCATCTCGACGTGAGGTATTTGTAGTCTCTGCGACAAACGGTGAGCAAAGGTTATACTATCGAAGAGTTCAGGTGTCATCTCCTTGGGTTCGGTTTGATCGTAGGATATCCAATAGAATGGTAGGCTCGCAAGTCTTCCACCGAACTCCTCGATCTCGCCTTTCTCGTATGCCTTGTACGCCCTATACAAGCTTAGAGCTTCCCGTTTCTCTTGTGTCGACTTATTAGACTTGTCTATTACCATACTGTAGATGGCTGGTTCGACTAATTTGGGTTCATAAATGACAATTTCGCCTGCGTTCGGTCCACTCATCTTAAACGAGTGGTACGGATTCGTCAAAGGGTATCCACCTTCTTGGTAACGCAGACTCTGATGGTTTGGGCAAAGCGCTAATATCGGCTCAGGGTTCTCCGGGTTCAAGCTCATAGGAATCGCATTGTCTTGCGCACGCATACATCCTCCACATTTATAGAACAGTTTATAAATGGAGAACAATTCCTTGGTTTCCGGATCCGCTCCTCGAGTGCATCTATAAAGATGCATCCCATCAAATCCGTCCCTAGCTGCAGGCAAGGGTTCACTCGCCATCAAATGTTGCAGCATGTGATATAATCGGCGTATCTCCATGTCAGGGTCCTCGCAAATGTCGCTGGCGTCGTATATCGCATCATAGGGGTACAATGCATTGAACTCCGCGCGTAACTCCTCCGCTCTCTTGTTATAGGCGTCTAGTCGCTGTCGCGTGACGTTTGGATCCGCCTTGGACTTTGCGAGCTTGGCTGTACTTCTCGCCATACTCTCAACTCTAAACATGTTAAAGTTCTTGGCTCCATATCGATTAAATGGCGCCTGGAGCTCCTGCTCCTGCGTGAATCGCTGTGGGAACTCCTTATACATCTTCTCAGCCATTATATATGCGTATATATGGTTACGTATCGTTACGTTCTACTAGAGGAAGCACAAACAGAGGTTAGATGTGAGGATACTTAGAGTTTGTCGGCTTTTGGCTCAACTTTGCTCTAAAACCCCTACCCATTTGCCTAAGATTTCAGGTTCTGCGTGATTTCGCACTGGCTCGTAATCCAAAAAAAATGTGCCAATAAAAAAAACGAATTCCGGGTAAACTAGCCTTGAGTCTAAAATACTCACCTTTTAATCCCAAACTACTCCCCAAAATAAAGCTGTCGAGAATTAATCAGACTAAAATATAATAATAGACACGACTTTAGAACAAGGCCAATTTTATTTTCCAAAAAAAATGTCGGTAGGCTCGCAAACCTTCCATCCGCTCTTGTCACTCCCCAATTTTGGTTCCATCCAACCATATCCTAGATTCCGTCCACTGG
Source organism: Nemertoderma westbladi (assembly GCA_032718475.1). Lineage (NCBI taxonomy): Eukaryota > Metazoa > Xenacoelomorpha > Nemertodermatida > Nemertodermatidae > Nemertoderma > Nemertoderma westbladi. Next base: position 28,180 of record JAUCBJ010000106.1, on the reverse strand, counting down.
AGAATCATTTTTCTTAAATCTATATCCAAATGAATGGATTTGTCTAAATTTTTGAAAAATTGTCTCATTTGTGGGTTCCAAGTGGAATTCCATTCCTACTGTACACACAATCCCGCTCCTATGTGATACATAAGGGTACTACCCTCCATGTTCACATAAAAAGACAATGGAATTCCACCGCTGTCTTTAATCTACTGTGAAGAGGAATACGAAGATGTACACTAATACAAAATACTAGAATACGGTAAGGCTATGTGGCGATCATCAAGGGTCCCACATATCTATTTACAAATGTTGGGTGGAGATTTGTAGTCTCCCGTCTCGTTTCTAGTCTCCTCAAGGAGCACGAGACGTTGTACAGGCCTATCTACGGTACGACCATCAATAGTCCGTACACTAACTGTCCTTACTACACTTGATGTCGGGTGTGTGGTCAAAATGACTCCAGTCAGCCAAAACCGTCGTCTCAAATTGGTTTCAGCCAATAAAACATGATCACCTCGTTTCAGACATCGGGTATTAAGATACCAAGAGGTTCTGGCCGAAATAGAGGGCAAATAGTGTTTCTGCCATATTTCCCAGAATTTGTTGGCTAATAATTGAGTGATTTTCCAAGCTTTGTTGCCGTTACCGTCACTATCGACAGGTACCGAAGTGGGCAACAATGTTGTCGGCGCCTGCATAAGCACACTGGTGCGCTGGTGTCAAGGCAAACTGTGAGTCGTTGTTGTCTGGGATCAAAGCGATGGGTCTTGTGTTCAGAACCCCCTCGATTTCTATTAACAACGTCGTCAATTGGTCGTCTGTCAAAATGCATTGCGTTGGTATTACTTTCGCCATTGCCGTTTTGATTGACCCAATTAATCTCTCCCAAACTCCGCCTCTCCACGGACTGTCAGAAGTGTTAAAGCTCCAGACAATATTGTGAGGACGTAGTTAGTCGGAAATATGATTTTGGTCCAACCTCCTTAAGGCTCTGGAGATTTCATTCCTTGTACCCACAAGGTTAGTCCCTTGGTCGCAATAGATGGATTTGACCAATCCACGTCTAGCGATAAATCGCCGTAAGGCTAGGATAAAGGCGTTGGTGGTTAAATCTGTCACACGTTCAATATTTCCGCGATATTGCAGGTGAAGATTAATCCCAAGCGTTTTACCTGTACCCTTCCGCGTTTCGCGATTATGGGTCCAAAACAGTCTATCCCTGTCTCAGTGAAAGGGGGTCTAAATGCCTGTAATCTAGCTAATGGTAGTTCACTCATTTCTTGGTGTCCTATCCTCGCGTGCACCTTCTTACAAATCACACAGTTCCGTGTTACCGAACTCAGTGCCTTACTAGGCCTAATCAGTACAAACCTCGAGCGTAAGTGTGATAGACAGTGGTGTCTACCTACGTGTTTGAGTCGTACATGTGCATCCAGTATCATAGCGCGCTGTAACTCATGATAGGATACCTAAAGTCTAGTACGAAGTCAATGTTTTGGAGTCTGGACTTGTGACAAAGTAACCCTTGTAGATTATTGGACTCCAACTCAAGATCGGTGAAGACTTGATCTGTTTACCCTGATTGATCGCTCTGAACTCTTGTGCGAAATATCGCAATTGATAATGTTTTATAATATCAACTTCACAATTACCAATTTCAGCCAAGGGAAGTCTTCTTGGAAAGTCGTTTTTGCCTCTGGCATATTGTCTCAAACGTTTGAGCCATGTAAACTTGCGGCACTCTTCCGTCCATGATCTAGTTAGGTTAACTATCTTGTCAACGTAAGTGTTGGTGACGTCATCAGGTCGGTAATTTCATTTCTGATATCAGTTTTACATTTAAATAAATCTAGTCTGTCTGTCTGTCGGTCTTTCTGTCAGTCAGTTTGTCAAAACTAAAAAAGAATACAAACTAACTTTTTAAGTTTTGAAAGACTGACTGACAGAAAGACCGTGTTCGCGCTTTTGAAGACCTTTAGCAGTTTAACCTGCCAAAATTTATATGTCTTCTAGTTAATTAAAACCACTTTAGCATACGACAATATTTTATGCTAATACGCAAAACATTAGCCGAAGTCAGCCCATGCGCGATCATTCACCCGATGGATCTACACCCGGGAGACTGAATTCGGATGCTTGAATTGTATTATTACAGTGTAAGGTTGCAGTGTAAACTTACTGTATTATTCGATAGATCGTTAATAATTAATCTCTGACAGATATTATTGGCTTTCGGGAAATATTAACAGTTCCTTTAGGACGTGGCGCTTTATCTATTTAAACAGAACTAAGACTTATACTAAAACGCAACGATACTGCTTATGATTAAAGTATAAAGCGTATTCTTTAGGAAATACTTTGTTACCAATCTCAATCATACACACTATTCTGCCGACAGTCAGTACATTTGATCACACATAAAGAGAGCAGTAATTGACTCACGTAGGGTCTGCTAAATAACATTGGATTCAATACACACCACATTAATATAAATCGCAATTGTTATGTATAGCCGGTCTCTCTAACCTGTAGTGTTATCAAGAAAATTGGGAATTGGGTGATTTATCCGTATTATCCAAATAGCAATATTTCCATCAACAAATAGGTACAATTAATAACTGACGGTAAAATAACAGTACAAACAATATGATTAATGCAATTAAATTAAGTGAGTTAATGCTGTCTTTCGATTTGATTGATTAATTAATTGTGATTCGATTCGGTAACAGTTTATACTTTCGATAATTCAAGCAGTTTACTAGAGTTATTCCCAAAAGGCCGGTGTTTCTGGCTTAGACAGCAATAACAACAAAGTAACAAGTAAAACAGTAAGACAGAACACTCTCCTTATGATCGGCAGAAAAGCTACACGTCGACAGGAAAAACCGCCCTGATTGGCCCAAGCCAAACAAAGAACCACGCGTCCAATGGCTGTTTCCATGTCAGCAACCAGCTGCTAGATGTCGTAATATGAATCATCACGGCTAAGCTGTGAAAGGTAGCTGGTGCACCACAAGCTTTTTGCCTTACCATGTCCGCCAAAACACGTATATAGCAGAATGATTTTTATGTCCGTTAAAACACCTGTAAAGGTACCTTGCGGGCGAGGGGAATATATATACAGTTAGAAAACCTTTTTAGAGTATTCCAGCGCCTGGGGGAGAACTGGCCAGCAAAGGCAAACGTATCAGTTATCCCACAAAAGCTTTTACACCGCTCCCAGAAAATGGGATTTAAGTCTATAAAATATACCAAATCACAGTTTCTAAAATATAAAAATACTCTAAACAGTTAGTCTTTCTTGCGCGGACGGCGTTTACGCAGCTTTTTAAAGCTAGCAAGAGTCCTTTTCTCTTTGGGGCGAGCCACTTTACGAGGAGGGCTATAACTCCTGGGTGAAGGGTGCAATATGATTACATCAGAAGGTATGGGATTGCGATCGGTATATCCGCCGGTCGAAGTACTGGGTTGATTGACATCAACGTCCGGGGAGAGGGGTCTAACGGCTTTGAGAGCTCGTTTCAAGACAGCCGCTCTTACAGGTCCTTTACGAGTGGTCTGAACGAGGGCCGTGGGTGGACCATAGGCAGTTAGAAACTTCCTTGGTTTAATGGTTCTTTCCAACTCGCGTTCGCGGGCTTGGTACTCGTAAGGCCGTCGATATACTTCCTGTAACTCGATATGCGTGATTTCTGTTCGACAGAAGCGAATAGATAAGGATGGAACGCATAAATTCCTTCGTAAGCGCGTCCAGGATAATAGCGATGGCGCGAATCACGATGTAAATCAGCGTTCGCTTCCCAAGCTCTAATGTAACGTAGTGTGATCATTTCATCTACGCTTTCCAAATCGCGATTAAAAAGGGCAATCGAAACTGGCGTGTCCCTTTAGTTGACAGTGGTGACATTGAGTCATAAATTGAGGGCAAACCGCAAAAATATGCAAATTATTAAATCTGCAATACGCGCAATAAATTTCCATCGCCGGTTGTTCGTGGAAATAGGAACAGCGGACGTTTGTGTCCATGGGCGTAACATGGTCTCTCGATGCGCATAACCGACAACGTTGCCGAGAAACATAGTTGGCATGGCGATAATCGTACGCAGTGAGACACTGTGGACCTTGATACCATTCTAGGATGTAATCGTTGTCGTTGTTCCGAGCGCGATAGGCTGAATCTCTTCAGATTCCAGACATATTGGTTCGTCTTCCCAGTCTGTTACGAATAGAATTTTCGTGATCTATTCTCGGTTTATCGTTACGACGCCGCTGGGTATGATATTTAAATAGAACCATTTCTCTTTCGGTGTCTACATCGTCCGTATCATGTAAATCGATAGGATGGCCGGTAGTTAAGAAGTCCATATACGTACCATTACGATGCATATAGCGAGCGGTTAATTTTCGATAGTCCAATTCACACGTAAGTTGCTCTTGGGACATCGGCGGTTCGATATAACGACCATCGTCCTCCGTAATAGTCGGATCGGCTTCACCGCGTATCAAGCTATCCACAAACGCTTGTAAAGGTAGAGTATATCGCTCCCTGATACCAAGGTCATCTTCTATCAATTCCGTCATATCTGTTATCTGAGTTTATTAATATCAATATGAGTTAATATTTTAGGCAAGCGGGCGTCGCTGCCTACTAGGCTTTGCCCCCGGACAGTGGGTTTCTCAGCGCCGATGTACCGCTGTCGCAGTGTTTACGCCAACATGTAGCAATAGCACGACAACGATAACCGGCACAAGTCCCACCACTGTCCGTCCCAAAAGCTTGAATCCACTTGAGGTTATCTCGGTAGAGTTAGGGCTATTTTACAATTGCGATTAGCTACTGTAAACACACTTTAGTAGTAACATTCACCTATAAACGCACAAATTCCATACAATCATTACTTACTACACACATGCATGCCATTTGTCCGTTAGTCAGTGTCTTCCAGAATGTCACGTATTTACTATGTATCCTTGGATACTAATAGCGCGCTATGTATACTCTTATGCTACGCAATGGGGCAAGCCTTTTATTGTTCTTTTAACTTGCTTCTAATTCTAGCGTGGGTGTTGCCATGGTGACATTATGGAAAACTAGCGGTAGAATTAGGGCAATCCTCATGCATACAGATCTGGGATGTTATTTAATAGTAATTCTTTAATTGTCAATATCCTCTTTATGCATGATTTTATAAATTTTATCGGCTATTGACTATATGTTGGAGATTCTCACACTCTAGCACACTCAATATGAATCTCCGCTCCCATGATCTATTAATTACTGGAATTTTGGGAATGTTATAAATTGCACAAAATGACAATTTATGAAATTCATTCGAATATGAATTTAAATTTATTCCCGTGAATTTTATTATTTGATATTAAATTGACATAAATTTTATTCCAGAGCATATCTGGGGACTCAGGATCCTTAATTCTGTAAAATTTGTCTTTTAAGAGTATCGGTAAGTGCTACGATATCTTAATCGACTAGAATTGTTAACGGATCTGAATTTTACAGATTTTAATAAATATTAAATTAATATTTAGGATGGGCACCAAGTTATTCCAGAACTTGTCTGGGGACGTTAACCACTGATTCTAGAATTTGTCTTTCAAGTATATCGGTGGGTGCCACGATATCTTAATCGACTAGAATTACAGATGGTCAAAAGTTTAACAGATTTATTTGCGATTGACGCTACTGTTAGAGGGACATCACGCTACTATATGTATTATTTGTTATAAGGTAGAAGAGCAATATCGCACGAAGCAATGTCAGTGTGAAGAGGCAAGTCGTTTCCAAGGTCTACCCAGAGCTTGGTTTAGCCGAGACACGAGGATCTGAACTTTGCATTCCTAATACTCTGCCTACCAATAATACTTAAATATAGTAGTGGCTTTATTGTACTTTAATAAGTACGGACATTTCATCTTACTGTAGTCACGTATTTATAATATGATACGGACAGTAAGGAAAGAGAAAAAATAATTATTTCTCGCCGTCGCACTAAATATATATTATAAATAATTACGTACGTAATAAACACTAATATATTGCACTAATCTACTAAATAATCCCTAAAATAACATTCTACCAAATAAAATTAAAGAAAACGATTATAATAATATTACATAATAATACATACATAAATATAAAATAAAAACAAATATAAAATGATATAGTCACACACCCACTCCATATGTTATTACGTTATGGAGTCCCTAGATATTTGTCGGATTAGGGAAGTGGTCGTAGGAAGAGTATCTTGCCTTCCATAGTTTCCGGACAGTTTTTGGTCTCTTTCCAGTAAACATAAACGACCAGCTGGGTGATTGGGTTGTCGTGTTACTTTCTCCGCTCCCTTGGCCTGTCTACTCTCCGCCGTGGTAAGATGAGGAGGCCATTCATCTTCTTCTTTACTTAGGGAGTCGGGTCCACCTAACCAGCCGGGAGTATCTATCCGTTCTTGAGGAGTCGCTCCTCTGGAAGCGATGTCGGCTAGATTAATCATCTCGGGGCGATGTCTCCATTGATCTTCATTGGAGTTAATATCGTCATTATCTGAGGAGTATGGTGTTCCCTCAGTTAGTTCGTCCACATCACTGCTCTCCACTTCCCCCTTTACTTGGTATACCTGTTGTTGAGGTAATCTCTCTTTGAGAGTTCTACGGGAAGGGCCAGTGAAGTACCAACCTACTCTAGTTCTTACCGCATAGGTTTGTAGTGGCTGTGGTTGAGCAGGCCGTTTCTCTAATGGCTCGAGCGCCTCATGCGCGTTTTGGCCGATGAGTATTTGCACTCCAGGATAATCGGTTTGGAATCGAGGTATCTCAAGATGTTGGATGCACTCGTCCTCGTCCCAATTATAAAGGTCTGCTTGGGTAGTAGCGAAGTTCTTTATAGCCACCATTTTTACTGACCTTATACTTTGTGCTCCTAATTTATCCTGGGGGGTGGACAACGCACCTACATAGTAATCTGCCGTTATGGTAGATTTCCAAACCTGCATAATTCCGGACATATTCAACTTAGTTTGGAATTTGGGTTGTCCAGCAAAGATATCTTCGGCTAGTTCTTGATCGATGAATGTTCCTGTGCTGCCGGAGTCAAGTAGGGCGTTCACTATGTAACTCTTGTTGGGACCATGAACTCGAACTTGCACTACAGGAAATTCTCTTATTCCTATGTTGGAAGTTGGAACTTTCCAAGATGGTTGTTTGTCAAAAGGAGTTGGAGTAAACTCGTCAGTGTCCTTTTCATCCGTAAGTGCTCGATACACTGTGGTATTTATTAGGTAACAGGATTCGTTGGCATCGGAGAATTCGTCCGTATAGAATCCTTCCCACTCAGAACTTTGGTCAGTGTCGTTCACATCACTGAATTGGACATGTGATTTGGGCTCACTTACCTGACTAGGGTTGTTTCGTTCGAATTCCGTGTGCAACAAGCTATGATGTTTCGCGCCGCACTTAGCACACCTTGCGTCAGAGTAACAGGTTCGCCGCTGGTGTCCGCGTCTGAGACAGTTATAACATAACCGTTTATCCCACAGGACTCCACGTCTATCTGCCATGGATTTCTTTAGGAATTCTGCACACGCACTCAAACGGTGGGGCCCGTCGCACAGCGCACATTTTGGTTTGATGTTACTCACCTTAACTTGGTTAACGTTCTGCACTCTCGTTCTTTCTTCGGGCTTTCTTCCGTGAATTCTCTTAGGAGACGTAGGAGGAGTTGTTGTTACCTGTTCTCTCCTGTCACTGGTTCGAGACTTGTATTTACTTACGTCTTTATAGGTCTTGTTGTCATAGTAAGATCGTTCGGTGTCTTTCCCGCTGTCCTCTTCTTGAGAAGCTTGGCTTTCGCCGTCGTCAGTATAACACACTGGTATTATCCTTCTCCTAGAATCGGGTTTCTCACTTACCTTATTTTCCGATGTTTTCTCTCTGGCCTGCCTTATGAGTTGTAATTTTACTTCACTATCTAAGAAAGACATGAGATCAGCCATGGTAGGACTTCGTCGTTGTTGTTCATTCATGTACAACACTTTCTTGTCCCAGCGCGTACATACTCCACCCTTTGGTAAAGTAGAGACTACGGCTCCAATAACCATGGAACTCTGATATTCATGCGACTTACCTAACCAGTCCAGTTGTCTACAGATCTCTTGAATTTCATCGGAAAACTCTATAATCCCACTACTAAGGAAGTGTCGGGGGGCTACTAATTTTGTATACAAATACTTAGCTATGTTATCCTTGTTACCATACCTGATGTTTAATGTATCCCAAACTTGTCTTAATCCATCTGGATGTCCAATAAACTTTAACGCCATTAACTTGGGAGGTCCTTCCAAGCACTTGATGAGGAATCTAAGTTTCTCTCCGTTAGATAGTACAGAGTTCTGTATGCTATCTTTGTAATATTCGTTGAAAGGTAACCATTTCATCTCATCTCCATTGAATTTGACGATCTCTCCCACTTTGACCGCTTGGCGGGCTTCTGTTCTAGCCATCTGACGCGTAAAGCTTTCCTGGGCCATCGTGTTATTTAATATCGAATTATCGGTATACAAATTTCTCGGATCATTATCAGGTCGATAAGGAATATCATTAATAACAGATCTATAATCACCCTTAATAGGGTTTGCTATAGGAGTTTCAACTTCACTAGCAGTATAGATGCGTGTAGGCTCCACACCTTGCGCATGTAATACTTCAGACCTAACGGGTTGACACAATGTTACAGGGGGTATTGGTATGCCCTTTTGTATATTGACTAATTTATCGCGTTCTAGCGCGATACTTTGCTGCACTTCTTGCAACTCCGCTCTACCTTCCCTCACTGTTCCCTTAAGTTGGTGGACAGTCTCCTGCATCTGTCCTAGCAGGAGATTCATCCCCCGCCGTCCCTCTTCCACCCACTCAACCGCCGAAGCGGGAGTCGCCAACATAGTAGCGGGCTGACGCGGGACGACGGGAGACAAATTATTGATTTCTCTCTCTGCTATCTGGACAGGGGTATTTGCATGGACTGTTCCATCGGGTACAGGCAGTGTAGTGCTGTGTAAAGGGAATTTAGAGTTAAGCTCTGGAAGTGCAGGGGTCTCTAGCACAGAAGTGACTTGGGGAACGACAGGCCTAATTATTTCAGGCTCATCAACTATTGTAGGTAGTCTTTTGACCTGAATGGTTTGGTCTGTAGGTTCTGTACTACCTAAGTCTGTGCTAGCTAGTTGTCTTCTGACAGCTGGGGGCAAATTAGGCAATTTGTGACGGTAAGATGTTTTTATACGCCTGTTTAGACGAGATCTATTTCCTCCGCCTTCAGGATCGGTGGTCTCGCCTTCCTCCGAGGATGTGTATCCCTGGCGCTTGGGAGTAGCTTTTCTCATCATCTGCATTTGATTAGCAGTAAACTGTTTATTTATACTGTCTTGTGTCTCTTGCAGATTTTCCAACTCCAGTTGGGTAGTCTGCTCAGCGGCTCTCCGTTCTGCTTCGGCCACTGCCCTTTCCGCCTTTGCTTCTGCCGCCGCTGCCTTTCTTTTTGCTTCTGCTTCTGCCGCTGCTGCCTTTCTTTCTGCTTCTACTTCTGCCATAGCTGCCCTTCCTTTTGCTTCTGCTTCTGCCGCTGCTGCCTTTCTTTCTGCTTCTACTTCTGCCATAGCTGCCGCCTTTTGTTCCTCTATCCTTCTTTTCTTTATTTGTTCTTCTCGGACTCTAATGAGGCGGAGTTTTTCATCACATTCAGCTTGGTTTGCAGCTAACATTTCGGCATCGATTGCGTCCAACACAAGCTTGGTTCCTTCACTATTAGGGGAAAGTCCAGACAGCCGTCTCCTCAACTCTTCGTCTCCTAGGAATCGCTGATAGTCGGACAAATAAATGTCGATAGCGTCTCTAGTTCGCGGCTTCTCTGCTGATGTTAATTCGCTTTCCACTTCGCTTTCCACCTCGCTTTCCACTTCGCTTTCCACCTCACTTTCCACTTCGCTTTCCACCTCACTTTCCACTCGAGAAGAAGTGGCGTCGGTTGATTCCCCACAGGCTGGCCGCCCATCATAAACCGTATCCGCCATCTTCGCTCCGCGTTCTGGCGTCCGCTCAACAGTATCCGAACTACTGGAGCCATCGGACCGCTGAGGACCCGGTTCTTGGCTAGGAGGTTGCTGCTGTTTTATAGCTTCTTCTTGATCCCGCTTGACTTGGGCCCGAGTGCCTATGGCAGACCAACGGCGCTTCACTAACTTCGCAAATTGCGAAATCTTTTCTACCAACCTAGGTTCTGACACAACCACTGCAGGGGTTGCCCTTCTTACAGTATGAGGGGTTTCAGACCTCGGTCTGGGATTCTCTACACTTTGATCTGAGAAACAGGCTGTTGTTTCTAGGAGACTATCTGACAGAGTTTGCCTTGTGTCAGCCATGTTTGATTGTACAGTTGAATGCCTACTGCTATATTACAGTTAAAGCAAGTCTAGTAATTCAGTATCACTGTTAGCCTAATAATTAATTACCGATGCTGCTACTCAGTGTAGCGTGATATATATATAATATATTAGAATACCGGTATGCTTATAATATATATATAAGTATTATTACAGACTAGATTTGTCACAGAGTACCGGTATATAATTTTAGCACAAATATATATAAATATATAATAGGCCTATCGTGAATACCGGTATACAGCCTACACTTATAGTATATAAGTATAATTCTGGACTATAATTAATTACAGAGTACCGGTATGATTTCAGCACAAATTTATAGAAATAAATATAATAAGCCTATGGTAAATACCGGTATGTCAATTATTTTAGAATAATTGAATTTCTGAATATTTTAGGGTTACTTGGTTACTTTAACTTACTTTATTACCGTTATTTAAGCAGCAGTCCAACTGATATTGAGACCTAGTTGTTGTATGGCAGGCCTACTATTTATAAATCGTTTGAGTTGATTTATAATATTTATATACCCGTTATATGGGTTTTTGTCAATATTTGAAATAAATGTTATTATTTCTGGGGGTCACTACACAGAAGCTGTGCGCTCTCAGTGGAGTGCTATTTATTGGACACTAAAACAGATAATTCTAATTTACCTAAGTTACTTAATACTACAAATTACTTACGATACGGGTGAGATTAATTCTCTAATTAAACACAACAAAATATTACGTACGAATTTTTTAGGGTAATTTTACAGGAAGTCTACAAACCAGTCTAACAAAGGGTTAGAATTCGGTTTATTACAACGGACAGGGTACTACGGTATTTGAAATAATAAGTAGTAGTAAATATACTGTACTGTCCAGATAGGAAAATACCACCGCCTGACGACCTATAACCGTATCGCTATAGGTACTACGTTATGTATCACGGATTGTTCCTACCCAGAAGCTAATAGAGCTAACGAATGTGCCTATCAACCACTTTACAACACAAATATACTGCCTACACTAATTACTTCGGATAGCACTGTACACTAAACCCTAAATTAGGTACAAGTACCGGTATAACAAATAATCAGTAGTTAAATATACTTGAACAGTTAAAAGAACCACGGCATCTGCTGGAGTGACCGAAGCACAAAGTCGTCAGTCTTTACCTACGCCAAGCAGCCCGTGTAGTACCGGAGTTAATTTAACTATAACGGTATGTGTAACAAACACAATTACTGTAGGAATAAACTTGGGGACATGAATGTTGCGAATAATCGCATAAACTCTGAATAATAAATATTACGCTACCCGTACAGAATACTCAAACAAATACAAACCAAACGCTGGCAAACTACTATCAAGCCTAAACAAACTACAGTATGTGCAGATTCTGAAACTGTTAGTTAGTATGCGTGCTAACACGGTAGTACGACTTACTCTTTAAGAGGGGATTGTCCTTACAGCATATGGCTGCCCCAACTTACTAACGGCACTTGATCAGACCAACTCTACACACGCAGCAATCCCTTCAGACCTAAAAAATAGCTAGACAACAATCCAGCCTACAAATATTTGAGTAATAACTATTACGGTACCTGAACAGACCACACAAACAAACACAGGCTAAAACACTGACAGACTACGATCAAGCCTAAATAAACTACAGTATATGCAGACTCTGAAACTGTTAGTTAGTATGCGTGCTAACACGGTAGTACGACTTACTCTTTAAGAGGGGATTGACCTTACAGTTATGACTGCCCCAACTTACTAACGGCACTTTATCAGACAAACTCTACACACGCCGTAATCTCTCCAAACCCAACCACAGTCAGACAGCAGCTCAGCCTACAATTATCTGAACAATCTGAGCAGACTTACACGTCTTCAGCTCAATATTAACTTACTAGGAAATAAAACTGACAGAAATAAGTAAGCTCCAAAAGAAACAAGGGGTGTACAGTCCCTAATCCCTTAAACAGCCTACCGGTATACAATAATCAAAATCGAATAATACTAAATGTACTTGTACAGCAGTACCGGTACCGGTGATGACAGTTAGGCCTACTGACCTACAAAGTACCGGTTCAGTTTTACCGGTCACTACGGTATTTTGCAACCTTATTGCCTACTGCAATAAGATTGTAAACTGTTACTGTTCGACAGAACAGTATTAAACTGTATTTAATGCCTACACTTGCAACCTTATTGCTTACTGCAATAAGATTATAAACTGTTACTGTTCGCGCTTTTGAAGACCTTTAGCAGTTTAACCTGCCAAAATTTATATGTCTTCTAGTTAATTAAAACCACTTTAGCATACGACAATATTTTATGCTAATACGCAAAACATTAGCCGAAGTCAGCCCATGCGCGATCATTCACCCGATGGATCTACACCCGGGAGACTGAATTCGGATGCTTGAATTGTATTATTACAGTGTAAGGTTGCAGTGTAAACTTACTGTATTATTCGATAGATCGTTAATAATTAATCTCTGACAGATATTATTGGCTTTCGGGAAATATTAACAGTTCCTTTAGGACGTGGCGCTTTATCTATTTAAACAGAACTAAGACTTATACTAAAACGCAACGATACTGCTTATGATTAAAGTATAAAGCGTATTCTTTAGGAAATACTTTGTTACCAATCACAATCATACACACTATTCTGCCGACAGTCAGTACATTTGATCACACATAAAGAGAGCAGTAATTGACTCACGTAGGGTCTGCTAAATAACATTGGATTCAATACACACCACATTAATATAAATCGCAATTGTTATGTATAGCCGGTCTCTCTAACCTGTAGTGTTATCAAGAAAATTGGGAATTGGGTGATTTATCCGTATTATCCAAATAGCAATATTTCCATCAACAAATAGGTACAATTAATAACTGACGGTAAAATAACAGTACAAACAATATGATTAATGCAATTAAATTAAGTGAGTTAATGCTGTCTTTCGATTTGATTGATTAATTAATTGTGATTCGATTCGGTAACAGTTTATACTTTCGATAATTCAAGCAGTTTACTAGAGTTCTTCCCAAAAGGCCGGTGTTTCTGGCTTAGACAGCAATAACAACAAAGTAACAAGTAAAACAGTAAGACAGAACACTCTCCTTATGATCGGCAGAAAAGCTACACGTCGACAGGAAAAACCGCCCTGATTGGCCCAAGCCAAACAAAGAACCACGCGTCCAATGGCTGTTTCCATGTCAGCAACCAGCTGCTAGATGTCGTAATATGAATCATCACGGCTAAGCTGTGAAAGGTAGTTGGTGCATTACAAGTTTTTTGCCTTACCATGTCCGCCAAAACACGTATATAGCAGAATGATTTTTATGTCCGTTAAAACACCTGTAAAGGTACCTTGCGGGCGAGGGGAATATATATACAGTTAGAAAACCTTTTTAGAGTATTCCAGCGCCTGGGGGAGAACTGGCCAGCAAAGGCAAACGTATCAGTTATCCCACAAAAGCTTTTACAGACCGACAGACCGACAGAGAGACAGACTAGATTTATGTAAACGTGAAAAATGACATCAGAAATGAAATCAGCACCCCTTAAAACCCCCACAGCGAGAATGTTAGTTAGGTAGTATTCTCTATTAATGTTTTACACACTGACTGACAGAAAGACCGACAGACCGAGAGAAAGACAGACTAGATTTATGTAAACGTGAAAACTGACATCAGAAATGAAATCAGCACCCCTTAAAACCCCCATAGCGAGAATGTTAGATAGGTTGTATTCTTTTTTAAGTTTCGAAAGACTGACTGACAGAAAGACAGACTAGATTTATGTAAACGTGAAAAATGACATCAGAAATGAATTCAGCACCCCTTAAAACCCCCATAGCGAGAATGTTAGTTAGTTAGTGTTCTTATTACGTTTTACAGACTGACTGACAGAAAGACCGATAGACCAACAGAAAGGCAGACTACATTTATGTAAACGTGAAAACTGACATCAGAAATGAAATCAGCACCCCTTAAGGTTCCACCTTTGTGTAGTGGTTGCATTGAATTCACATCTCCTGTAGGTCGTGGTTTCGATCCTCTCATGGGCCAGGGCAGTTTTCGTTTTGGCACGAATGCATTAAAGGGACCAGCCTGGGTGCACCTCTGCCTTGCATCCTTAAGTGGTAGCTAAATGAGTACTGGAGTTTCCCCTGGCTAGTAAAGTTCTGGGTGGACCGCACTGGAAATAAGTCGTCAGTCAGACTTTGTGCGTAATCCCTGTCCTAGCGGCCGAAGAAAATTTACTTTTACTTTTTTTACTTTACTTTACTTAAAACCCCCATAGCGAGAATGTTAGATAGTTTGTATTCTTTTTTAAGTGTTGACAGACTGACTGACAGAAAGACGGACAGACAAACAGACTAGATTTATATGAAAGTAAAAACTGGCATCAGAAATGAAATCACCGACCTTTAACCCTATTAGTACCGGGCTATAAAATGTTGTACAAATACCGGGGGGGGGGGGGGGGGGGTCATAATGACCCCCCCCCCCCCTCTAAAATCTACAAATATTTACGAAAACGTCTGATTTTTTGTTTGTACGTAGGTATCACCTGTCTGGATCCGACCGAAAAAATCCGACACGATTTTTCGAAAAAATGTACTGGGGTGGTTATATTGCAGCACCAAAATTACAAGTAGTGCACAATTTTCACCAAATTTGAAAGTTACATTTTCGGCTAATTATTTTTCAATACAGCTTTTCTGTGGTGCAAAATACATTGGAAAATATTAAAAAATGATATGATTAATATAAATGGCTGTTTAGTCCTCTCTGGGTAGAAAAAAATGAAAAAAACAAGTAACCAGCACTTTTCAGTTAGAACACAAAATTTTTAATTCACTTATACGATGCTATAAATTCACATTTTCAGGTTTTCGAGGGCGCTGATTCTAATTCTAAAGGAATACATTTCTAATATGCCAGATCATTGCTACTTGTATTTTTCGGCGTAATTTGGCAAATTTTGGTGCTAGCACCAAATTTCGTACCCATCACCAAAAAGTACAAGTTTGCGATGTCCAGTGTTGTTTTTATTGATTCCATCGGATTCAGGACCCTCATAAATCCGTATAACGCAAGAAACAAGGTGATACTATCTACTTATCAATTTGCATATTCTTCAAAATTTGGTGCTGGCACAACAATTTTCACCCACCGGCGAAAAATAAAAGTTGGAGAACACTTATGAAATTTTTACTGATTCCATTGAATTCAGAACCATCACAAACCCGTATAACGCAAGAAACAAGGTGACACAATCAATTGATATATTTGATGGTTTTCAAAATTTGGTGCTAGCACCACATTTTGCACCCACATCCAAAAATACAAGTTTGAGATGTCTAGTTCGATAATTATATTTTCCATTGAATTCAGAACAGCCATTTACCTCTAAAACGCAAGAAATAAATTGTCACAAGCAATTTTATCTATTGAATGGATTTTCAAAATTTCGTGCTAGCACCAAAATTTGCACACAGCACCGAAAAATACAAGTTTGATACGCTTGTTGCAGCTCGTATATATTTTATCGAATCCAGAAACCCAAAAAACCCCAATTGCGTAAATAACATGTTTCAAACGATCGATTTACAAAATTGACTTATTTCAAAATTTTGTGCTGGCACCAAAATTTGGCACCCACCGAAAAAAACAAGTTTGAAATTTCTAAATCAATTTATATGACTTCCATCAAATTTCTAACACCAAAAAACCGGTGTAAATCAAAAATAGAGATGTTACAATTCATATTTAATGAAATGTAATTTTCAAAAAACGTCTCAAAAAAAGTGCTATAAAAAAAAATGGTGCTATAACTCGAAAAGTACCCAATATTTTTGAAAACGGTTTTCACTACTAGGAAGACAATAGATTTTTAGGAAAAGTCATAAAATTTCAGAATCCCAACTGCGTTTGTTTCAGAATTATAATAAAAAAACCACGGGAGGGGTCATATTGAACCCCCCCCCCCCCCCCCCCGGGTTTAATAGGGTTAAGACCCCCAGCGCGAGAATATTAGTTAGTTTGTATTCTTATAAAACCTATATAGAGTTAAATACAAGCCCATGACACATATGCCTGCACTGCATCATAGCCCATATAGTGGTGACGCATACGCCTGCGTCATAGGTGCGAAAGGGTTAAAACGCATGTATACCATGGCAAAAATGTAGAGTTCTAGAACACTAAATAAAAATATACAATTCTAGAACGTAAATATAATTCTAGCGGATCCCCAATTAATTGTCGTAACTTTTCAATTTTGTAAAAGTTTGGTTCAATTGCAAGCAAGCGAAGTTGAGAAATTCGCTTTCAAACATTTACCAGACAGACAGACGGATGGACGGACATGTACTGTACCATTTGCCCAATATGAACCTATGCCAAGGCTCACCGTATACGTGTCTCGCTCCACAGTTCAGCATACATAAATTTGGCAGTATATGTACATACATACCTTTTACCTCGAGCAGTGTTGGTCAAGTGTTTAAGGCGCTGGACTAGAAATCCAATGGGGTCTTCCCACGTAGACTCGAATGCTACCCGCAACAATGATTCTTTTGCACGTTTTTAAAATTAATTCTTGAAAGCAACGAATACGTCGGTCAATCATTTTGATGAAATTAAACCATACTTGCGGTAAACATGTGGTCTGTCAAAGGTTTGCAAAGATTCTGGAGTTTTGTCAAAAAATCAGACAGTCTGACTGTTGGTAGCGGTAGTTTCAGTTTTTTTGATAAAAACCGAAATACTGTAAGTCGGCCAATCATTGATGAAATTAAATCAAACTTGGTACATATGCATGCAGTCCGTCAAAGTTTACAAAGAGTATAGTATCTGTATAAAACAATATTAAATTATATTGTACTAGGAATCTCTGCTAATGAGAGCATTGCGATTAAAAAACGAAGATATCGCCTTACGACTGATGGACGCCGGGGCTAATCTCTTGTACGAAGACGGAAAGGCGAATGCCCTGACCTACGCAAACTTCTAGAGAGTGCGGGCTGAGATCTTAGAAAGACTAACAAAGGAGCAAGTCGAGCAACTACAGAGGGGAGATTAAAGGAGAAGTTTACAATATAGGAACTAAATCAAATAATAATTAACATAAATTAATACACATAAACAAACTAATAATTATAAAACATTTATTGATTTGGCAACATTCTCAGGTATATTCTTATATTCACAATGACCAGCATTATAGTGGCATTTTTTGTTAACACTTCTAAACTTTTAAATCTTCCCTAAATATTAGCCTAAATCCTGCCAGACATGCACCTTAGTAATGTATATCATTCGAAAGATAATTTAATTCTGAGCTGACATGCAAAAATTTAGGGCACAATACAAAAAAGTATAACAATTTTACAAGCTATTCTTTAAACCAATCTTACTTTTATTATTTTTGATTTAATCACAATTAAAAAAGTATAATTTATCCAGCGTTAGTCATCAGCTTTACAGCCATGTTTCCCCTTTGCAGCACGGGGAGCTCCTTAATTGATAGAGTCAAAGTATGTTGGCCCTTAAAAAGGCCGTTTTGGTTTGAGTTCAGTTTGATTAAGTCACAGAATCACGACCCTCTCTAAAAGTAACCTCTGATCCTGTCAACCATAAATCGGGAACTTGTCATTTTAATTACTTCTAATCTAATTCAGTGAAATTACCAAAGAAACACGAATACCTGTAACTGAATACTGTAATATATTGCAATACAGCAAAAGTCAAGCAGTAATAACTGTTTAAACAGGGTTGCAAATCTGATGACTAACGCTGGATAAAATATATTTTTTTAAAATTGTGATTAAATTACAAATATTGAAAAATAAGTTTGGTTTAAAGAATTACCTATAACATTTTTATACTTTTGTATTGGACCCTAAACTTTTGCGTGCAAGTTCAAAATTAAATTCTCTTTCGATTACGCTAAAGTACATGTTTGGCAGTTTTGGCTGGCCATGGGAGGGGGGGGGGGGGGGCAATCATTATGTAACACCCGGTATAATATATAATATAATACGATTACATATACAGTATAATAATCAGATAAATTACTGTGATAGTCATTATATAGTTATTTTCGGATGATACGGACCCCCCCCCCCCCCCCCCCCCCCCCCAATATGTTCTACAAATCTTTATCATATTGCCTGAAATTTGAAACACAACTATGTAGTTCAACTTACCGTGGTTGTTAGCATGTAGCCGGAATTTTCGATATTGCCTTTAAAATTTTTGTAAGAGTTTTAAAAAAGTGTCTTTTGCGAAATCACACACTCCGTATCATTGCCATTCTTCACATTGGTCGTAATTTTTTCATATCATTAGAAAGCTTGCGTTGCAAGGATTCCAAAATATGTAACAATATCTGAATTTCGTTGAGAAACAGATGAGATATAGCGATATAGGATAGTTATAAAACCTGATAATAACGAAAAATACGAATTTAATAACGAAAATCTCGAATTGATAAAACTTTATAAATAAATTCTCGTTTTCCAGTAAGATCGGCATTATTAGAAGGCACACTTTACATTTCTTAATTAATAAAAATCCGATAATTTCGCCCCATTTTCGACCCTAAAAGTAATTTAATACCAAATACTGTCTCTGCTGATTGGTTGTGAGAGGTAATGCAATGATGGCAAAACACCACAAAATGGCGCTAAAATTAGGACATTTCAGACAGAGTGTAGGCCTACTGCGTTGCGACTGCTGGACTATAGTTACGTTCGCCTGTTCACACCCGCATGCCGAGCCTTGCCTGGCAGTCACTGTACAGTGTACACCTCCTATAGCGCTATGGTAGCGTTTGCCGTAATGCAAACAACATTTTTTATGGGAAATACATAGTTGCAGTGTTAGGTTAGGGCACCGGACCGATTCCATCAACTTCGCCCCTTCAGGCTGTACCGGTACCAGTAGCCCCCTACACTGATCTGCTGATGCTGAGTTGATTCATCCAAGTCGCCATTGGACAACACCCAACAACCAACCAGACGACAGTATTTGGTATTAAATTACTTTTAAGGTCGAAAATGGGGCGAAATTATCGGATTTTATTGATTAAAAATGTACAATTCGCCTTCTAATAATACCGATCTTACAGGAAAGAGGTATTTTGTAGATTGTTTCATAATTGCGATATTTTCTTTGATAATTTCGTCTTTTTCTTTATTTTCGGGTTTTATAACTATCCTGAGATATACAGTATGCGCTCAAAGATTGCAAGAAGAATCGTTCGCTGAAGGCCATTTATTCGAAAACATTTTCTCTTTCATGGTAACAACCACCTGAACTTCTTGTGTTTCTATTTTCAAGCAATACAGCAATATGATGAAGATTTAATTGTAGGAAAATTTGGGGGGGGGGGGGGGGGGGGGGGTTCCGTGTCATCGAACTAACACTATACTGTACTATGGGTCATGGTGTACTTTATTGTTATTATATATTATATATATATTACTTTATTCAGCACAAAGTTGAATCTGTTTCTAAAAGAATCCAATGAATGTAACCAGCACCAAAACCATCCGAATCAATGGAGTTTCCACCACACCAGAACTGATTGCTTTCGTCTCGACTGCTGTGCTTTCATCCACCGCCCTGGTAGTTGTTGTAGCCAGATTCACCTCCCAGATGGGAGTAGGACACTCACCAGGGCAACACATAATTATGCAAGAATTGTACTTGATGGTGAACCCATGTTGCATAAAGTCCCTACCAATAAAAGCAATCCGAAAGAAATTATCCACGTATGATTACACATCCTGGAAGCTGTGGTGATCTATTTTAAACCCTTCTTCTAACT
The DNA here is from genome assembly GCA_032718475.1 of Nemertoderma westbladi. Classification (NCBI taxonomy): domain Eukaryota; kingdom Metazoa; phylum Xenacoelomorpha; order Nemertodermatida; family Nemertodermatidae; genus Nemertoderma; species Nemertoderma westbladi. The sequence goes on along the minus strand of JAUCBJ010000106.1, from coordinate 7,889 downwards.
GTTGTATGAAAGCAGGACATCTGGTTTCATCCAAAGCAAGGCAATGATTCCTCATGGTACCAATATTTTCATCTTTTTCTCGGTTTATGCAAAGCTCGAAGATGAACTGGAACATGACCTCCTCCCCAGTGTCATCATCTACAGCGATACTCCGATAGAAATAATTGGCACATTCTGTGCAATTGTGTCTGATGTTGTGGAAATTATGGCGCGTTGTTGTGTCTCCATTATTAACAAACAATTGTTGATTACTTCTTAATAGCGAAGTAAATTTGTCAACCACTTTCCGCTGTAGCGCATCATTAGTTGCGTTAATGGATGTTGATATTTCATCATAGCAAGTGAAACTGCCATAACAGATGACAATGTTTAGTACAGTATCATGTAAAGAACACAATATAGTGAAGTATAGCGCTGCCCACTTCTCTGTAATATCGACGAAACCACCATGTTCCTGGCTAACACTAACAAGTTAGTGCTGCCCTCCCCAATTAAATGAAATAGAGTTAAGTGGTTATTGTTTTCTATTTGTTATAGGGCCTAATGTGTTTCGTTTTATAACATTTTACCTATAGGATGGATTATAAGACATTATTGTAGCTGAGTTTATATGTGTTCGTACCCTGTTTATAGCAATTAACAAAATATTCAACTAATTGGCCTATTGCACTGAATAACTAAATCATCACCATGTACATTATGTAATTTATATACATCTAATGTGTTTGTTATGGTGTAAATAAACTTAACTAACTAACTATTTTACAAGCAAGCAAGCAAACAGTTTGCTTAAACACAAAACATAAAAATGCTCCTTTTTTCTATAGCTACTGTACTACCTGAAAGTAAGAGAGTGAACTTAAGTTTTGATAATAAATTAATTCATTATTTAATATTATTAATTAATAATTCATCATTTTATCCAATCGATTGCAGACCTGACGCTCAACCAACTGAGCTTTCCCACTTTTAGAGATTAAATTATAATAGATAAATTAACAGAATGTAACAACTCATTGGCCCCCTTTCCCATATTTTAGAGATTTTATTGTAATTCATATTTATCTTTGAGTCAGGTTTGTTGGGAAAACCGGGGTTTTTTGACATTTCCTAAAATGTAATGCGCTATCCAACTGCGCATAACGCCAATTACAGTACATAGCTATGTTAGTTTTCGTACTGTGGTCCCATTCTGGTACAGACATGTCAATATTTTTCGTACTAAAATTATTTTCAAGTTTTTACTTTCTAAAAAAATTTAAATATTTATTTAGTTGCGGTATATAACGGTTTTTGGATGCTGATCAGAATTATTGAACTCCATTATAACAGTCGAAAAAATATCTGGTAATTTTGAATGGCACGAAAGAGTGGCAAGAAAAAAAACAAGTAGGGCAAAATTGATGAACAAAAATAATTTTATAACCTTCGAGGTTCTCTGGGATACATGTTGATAATGAATATGACACTCACCCGATTCATTCAGGTATTTTTAGACATGTGCCAAACTAGGCACGAAAAATATAAATAAATTGGAGATGAGCTGTTTATGCAACTGTAATTAAAGGAAAAAATGAGAAAGCGCGTCACCGGGGGTTGAACCGGCGGTATACGTACGTTTCAGCATATCAAGCCTCATCAGTAGCGCTAACCAGCTCAGCCACTAGACCCTGACACTCAAACTCCCACCTAATCCACTTCTATTGAACATGCAGTCTTAAGTTGCATATATTCTATCTCTAACAGCGGACCTAACGGTTACACGAAAAATATAAGTAGGCCTAGCACATATTTGATAATCATAAATTACCAGAAATATTTTGAACTGTTACAGTATCATCGTGATCAGCGACTTCAAAACCCCGTATACCTTCATACCGTAATTATTTAATTAAACGAACACAAAAGTTTTTATTTTGAAATATTATTGAATGTTGAGTGTTTTGATCAATTTACAAACCGGTACAACAACATAATACTATTTGAAAGCGAGCCCTGCTCAAGCAGGCAAGGAAATAATTTGTAAAGCAATCAGAAACAGAGAGGAGACACAGTGTCGTCGTTTAAAACGACGTTCATTTAAAAAAAAATACCCACCCCAAATTTCTTCAGAACAACCAAATGCACTATTTATTTCAGAAAAATTTTAAAATATTTGACCGGGCTATTGTCTTTTAATCAGTCTATTTTGAATGTTGTAAGGTTTTTATTTGTTCACCGGGTTGTACAGGACGAACACAACGAGTTTTGCAGTAGATACGAGTATCCATCTGCCATAAATCAGCAGTTACTCGAGTTTCGAGACTTTGAATATGCATAAGGGTCGCCAGTCTACGTTTAAGAAAACAATTTTTAGACAAAAGAGACAAACGAGACTAATGGAGGAGACGAGTATTGAAATGGACCTGTTTTTTACAACCAGTTTAACGCTAATTAAAACATCACTTATTTTGATATTTTGGGAATGACGGTTTTAATAGGCAGTGATTTTTCATGTCCTTTTATTTGACTTTTTTTGTCCTCCTGTTTTTACGAATTGTGCATAATGACTTTTGTTGTCCTTTTAATGACTTTTAATGTCCTTTTAATGATTTTTATGTATGTATTTCTTCAAACTGTCAGACTGCTGATTTCAACATGCCTATGCCAAAACATTCAAAATTTGTTGATTTCTGGTCTGTCGGACAGTTGGTTTCACTATGCCTGTGCCAAAACATTCCATGATTCCATGATTTATAGACTATGAGATAGAATTCCATATGCGCCTGTGGTAAAAGACTCTAAATTTAATAGTTTGTGGTTGTTGTCGATAATCGATTACCACATGACGTAGCCAAACACTCATTTTATAGCCAAAAACAATTACCAATTGATGGAAAGGAGCAGGTTAAGGCCGGATTTTCTAACCAAAACAATAAACAGTCACTTTACCAAATCAGGGAAAGGAGCAGGTTACAGAGGCGGGATTTTCTAACCAAAACAATAAACGATTATTTAACTAATTGAGGGAAAGGAGCAGGTTACAGAGACGGGATTTTCTAACCAAATCAATAAACGATAACATTCCCAATTGAGAGAAAGGAGCAGGTTACAGATGCGGGATTTTCTAACCAAAACAATAAACAGTCACTTTACCAAATCAGGGAAAGGAGCAGGTTACAGAGACGGGATTTTCTAACCAAAACAATAAACGATAACATTACCAATTGAGAGAAAGGAGCGCAGGTTACTGAGGCGGGATTTCCTAACCAAAACAATAAACAATCACTTAATTAATTGAGGGAAAGGGGCAGGTTACAGAGGCGGGATTTTCTAACCAAAACAATAAACAGTCACTTTACAAAATGAAGGAAAGGAGCAGGTTACAGAGGCGGGCCTTTCTAACCAAAACAATAAACGGTCACTTTACCAAATCAGGCAAAGGAGCAGGTTACAGATGAGGCGGGATTTTCTAACCAAAACAACCGGTCAGCCGGAAGGCCTACCAGTACCGTATTTAAATGGTAGGCTACACAGTAGGCCTACAGCAGTACCGGTACTAAAATACAGAAATGCCTGCTTTATACCTACATCTGTACATACAATGCAGCAACATAGTGCTATATATACTAATACCGGTACTGATAGCCTGAGAGAACAGCAGTAGAGAAACCGGTAGCATGGAACCTAACATTAGATTTTTGGAGGACATAAAAAATAAAAAAAAGGACAAAAAAAGGATTTAAACGGACAATAAAAATTATTGCGGTTTTAATATATAATAGAGATTAGGACACTTTCTTATATAGGCTCTCGTGCAGCACGAGAGGTGGCACGAAATGGTCAGCAGCTTTAGGACTACAATCGTTGGTTTTGTAAAACATGGCCGTTTGGATCTTCTAGACCCGGTTTTGTAACTCTATAATACTTTGTTTATTACAAAATATTTCAATCCCAAAATATAGCCCGGAAATACTAAAACCCCCATAAATTTTCCAAAAGCAATAATTTTGTGCTAAAATTTTCATAGAAGATAGTCTACATATCTAGCTCCATTTTACCAAAGTCTTGGACCAAGAACTTCAATGCAGGTGGTTTTACGGATCCTTAAGTGAGCTAATTTACATATGCCTCAAAATTTATACAATTTTTGAAAAAAAAACCGACCTGCTCAAAAGTGCCATATTTTTCGAACAAACGGTTTATGAAGCTATCTATACTCAGTGTTCATACTGTAGTATATAAAAGATCACAGATCATTGTGTTAAAGTTTCAGAATAGTAGCTTTATAAATAAAACAAATAGATTTGGGGTAATGGTCCCATTAATATATTAAAAATTTAAGCGTGAGAAATTCTACCAAAACCATTACACTTTTTATAGCAAAGGTTTTATAGTCATAATAATATGCCGTTTAGTAATGTTACAATTCTTGATGAAAACTATTTTTGCAAATTACTTATTATTAAAGTACTTAGTACTTATTTGCACGCTGTATCTAACGAAAATACTCTATTTTTCCTTCGCAACATTTTCACAGTTTTTAGCAGCTTTTTCTTTTGAAAGGGTTTGCGGAAAAATATCAATTTTCGGGCCATTTTTGGAGATTACTAAAATGTGCCTTAGGGCCACCAGAGGCTTAATCCGGCACTGCTCGTGCTGCCCCACAATAGTAGCCAAAAAGAAACTATGGTGAGAGGAAACATGGAGGTCAGCCAATCACGTTCCTGAAACATCGCGATAAGACTCTAGTTGACTCTTGATAGGCCTATTGCATATTAATGGGGTAGACGACTCGGAAATTTTTTTTCGAGTTTTCGTTGGTTTCATGTGAAAGAGCATGTGAAAAAACCCCAGAGGCAATTTTACTTATAAAAAATTAATATTGGCCGAGTTATAGCGATTTTAAAACGCAAAATTAGCAACATCGAAAAATCAGGCCGTTTCAGAAAACTGCACTAGTGACGTCACTAGTGCAGCAGTAAATGTTCATTGGTTACTATACAATATAAATCTCTTAGTAACTAAAATAAATTGTGTAGCTAATATTTATTTAGTGTGTTTTTGTGTTGTGTTAAGAATACATTATTTGATATCCCATGTAGCTGTAATGGATGACGTAGTAAAAATATCTTCAGCTGCCATCTCAATACAATCAGCATTAATCAGAATTTAGTTGACCTATAACTACTGTATAATTTACATTTTTTAATTATCTATTTTTTCACAATTTTGGGAAATATATATTCCTTCCAGAAGCTACGACTACTTTTCAGTAAACTTTGCATGTATATGGAATCATATGATACTTCAACTATTTCCACTTCGCCATTTATTGCAATAGATGGATCTGCAATACTAAACAAGGCCCACTGTTTATTGCAAAGATGCATTTGAAGTTGGATTTGTGCCATGAATTTAGCGCTTACGATATTCGATTGTGTAAGATAAGATTTTTGAATGGCATGTTTTGATGTTGGACATTTTACTTCTACCACATGCGTTCGTGTAATGACATCTGAAATGGCATAAAAAAATAAGATTTTGTGGTATTTTATAAAAACACTAGCTACAATATTAAAACAGTACATACCATTGAAAACAATAGCTACCACAAACATTTGTTTTTATTTTCTTTAACATTTTTTTTCACATGTAACTAGCCAAAATATGTCAAGAACATAAACCTATAGCCCAAAACATTATGTTTTGGTATTTTTTGGTATTTTGATATTTTTGGATGTCAAACCAAAAACAGCTATTATGAAAGGCAGAATAATGGTGACACGTGCAACACTAGTACCAGTAACACTTTACAGTGAACTGACAAAAAAAACTAAATAATTTCCATCTAGTGCTAATCTACCCATCCCGCATTGTTCGCTGTAAAAACAATAAAAAAATAGATTAATGAAACGCCTGGCAGTATTTAGCTAGCCTTATTTGTTTTTAGCTACAGCTCTACGATACAGGCATGGACGAAATAAATATTATTCTAGAATAATTAACTTGATATGAATAATTTGCCTCCATGCCGCTATCCTATAATCGATTCTTAACACAACACAAATACACATCCAAATAAATACATAGCTACATTTATTATTTGTTTTATTTTAGATACTGCAATATTATACTTTATATTAGCCAATCAACTGCGCTTGACAACTGTTGCTGTGTTATGGCTGACGTCACTCGTGCAGTTTTCTGAAACGGCCTGATTTTTCGATGTTGCTAATTTTGCGTTTTAAAATTGCTATAACTCGGCAAATATTAATTTTTTTGAAGTAAAATTGCTCTCTGGGGTTTTTTCACATGCTCTTTCACATGAAACCAACGAAAACTCGAAAAAAAATTTCCGAGTCGTCTACCCCATTATGGGATTTACATGGCTGGTTTGCGAACTGTGGCGAGTATTGCGATGCACGGGTTGCTAAGCAATGTATGTATGTACCTTAGAGTAGTGGTCGATATATAGATTATGGATGAACCAATGGTAAGGTTGCAATGCAATGACAGGATATCTAATCTACAGTATAAACACTTTATATACGACAATGTATAAATATCATTGAGAAATTGCGGAGATACAGTGGGCTTTTAAAAATTGGATGTTTTTACGTCAGGGAAATAATTATCCGGCTCCGAATTATTGTCCTAAATGCAAAAATTTATTAAAATGCGCCTAAATTAGGCTGTAAAGCTAATAAACTTAATTTATATTTCGTAATGCATTAGACCTACATACTGTAGTACTGTATAACAGCAATAATATGCAATATGTTGTATAATTATTATGTTGTATAAGCTGACTTGTATTACATTATGTAGATGGTTTACCAGTAACTCATTGTAATTCATATTATTGATCTTACTTTTTTGCTTCTGTGCTATAAAACACTCTCTTGTAAAAATCATTATTCCTCTCAACTATACTACCGGCATGCGGTCTCCGTTAAGTTCAACGAACTACAGTTCTTCTGTACTGTACAGTGAAGAATTACTCAACCATTGTAACTCTGTTACAAAATCTACTACCGCGTACTAAATTGGATATACACCATGACCCGTAATATAGTGTCATTTTCTGATGACAAGGACGCCCCCCCCCCCCCCCCCCGCCCCGCCCCAAATTTTGCTTGAAATTTGAAACATATAGGCCTATACATATATATAAATTTAAATTAAGTTAAGAAAGTTAGGGAATATGACTGTAGGGTGTGAGATCAGCAGCCGGTTCCACCAACTCTCACTAACGGCTTAGTGTTAGTGCTAACTGCTTAGTGCCACTAACCTGAGCCACCCTTATCACTTAGCCTGTTCCACCAAGCTCACTAACTATAAGTGCCACTAACACGTTAGTGTGATTTGCTTAGGGACCTCTAGATATCCCTAAAAGCTACACTAACTGCTGAATTTACTTTTGTTGGTCGGATATTATTACTTGCGATTGATTACAAATATATTTCATATTTGTTTTGATTGAACCCTATCATACTGTATGTACTGTATGTACACCACTTTACATACATTATTTCCACTTTACATGTATACATTTTACTTTATACACTTTACTATACTATACTATACACTTTTTATTTTCGAAGGTGTCAATTTTACTTAAATGAAAATTTGTTATTATTTATTATTAAATATTTATTTACAATTTACTTACTATTTATTTTATAAATTATATTACTCGTTAGTCGTAACTGTTATTTCGCCCCCATATTGACACAAAAAAATAACAAAGGAAATCCATTTATATATGATTAGGTATAATTATTCTCAAAACTATCTTGCATCGCCCAACAATTATCCTGAGTCTCATTCTGCAACTAATCCCGATTGAGGAAGAGAACATCTTTCTTCATTTCCATACATTCCCACATATGTTTCCCATCCTTGCG
>JAUCBJ010000105.1:0-13762 GCA_032718475.1 Nemertoderma westbladi | reverse complement strand
ACTTCCAATGAACCGAGCAGTAGCTTGGCGGGTTAGCTCCAAAATGCCCATGTAGGATTCTTCGAAAAAGGCCCAATTTTTTAGTTACGAGTTACATTAAAATACTGATAATATATTTTGCTTTGCGCGGAGGAGAGACAGTCCCTCTTCTTATAGTGTACATGTGTTAATTATAAGCTTTTGGTTTATTTCTATGTATTTGGTTTATCAACAAGTTTGGATACAGTATGTTCTGTTCTGTTCTGTTCTAATTTTGTTTTTGTCTCGTCAATTAATTGTGTGGTTAATTTGTCAATCGCGGCCTTAATTGGCTACATTGCCTCTGTATGAATGAATGTAATTAGTTATTAAGACATTATTTGAATAATAAGTAGTACTGTATAGGGCTACCTTTTTCATTACAACAATAATTATTTATTACATGGAAAAAAATGTTGAAATTATCTTATACATGTGTTTAACATCCATAGATTGTATAAATTAATAAGTAATTAAACAGGACTAAGGATGATCCAACTCTATAGCAAATGGTGCGGAAAAAAATGAATTCGCTTCCAGCGGGGATTCAACCCGCGTCTCCCGATAAACGTTCAGGTATGCTAACCACTACACCACGGAGGCAATAATCTACTTTTTTCCCATGTAATAAGCAATTTTTTTCTTAAAGTTCTATTCAATTCTCAAAAGATAGAGCGATATGTGTTACAAAATAAACTGAACTGTATTATGCATTTTACTATATTGCTTGATTCAAATTATTGCAAAATGAAAACCTTTTACAAAATTAAAAATAAACATGTGCGAAATTAAGAAGAGTCGGGGGAGCAAGTGTCCAACTTGATCGGGACGGAACTGTCCAGGGGGGGGGGGGGGGGGGGGGGACCGGACATCGGAGCCTGTCTCTATCTGCCAACATGCTGCGGGCTTTACCTCAGCCTTTACCCTCAGCCTCTATTCACTGGCTGTGATTGACAAGTCAACGTGCCTCAGGAGTTCCTTTCATGAATGCCGCAGTTTATATTTGGCCATTTTGGACATTTTGGCCCCCAAAATTACTAAGTTAATACTTATTGGGATTGGGACTGTACATCAAAGGCATTATTATCAAAGGCTATATTCTAGAATATTAATTCGCTTTTTTTCGATAATAAGTAATAAAATATATATAAAATAATAATAAAAATATATATAATAATAAAATAATATAATATAATAATAAAATAATATAATATAATAATAAAATAATATTAAATAAAATATCATAAAAAATAATAAACCATCTATAATAATTAATAAGATTAACTAAATTAATTAAAAGCTTGAAATTAATATTCTAGATAATAAAATCATCAGAACTATAACGATTTACGTCTGAAATTGCGTGCTCTTGAATTATATCTGAACATTTTTTTGGGGAATTGAAAATGGCTTTCATATTAGATTCGGAATATCAAGTATATTTAAAAAAAATAAAATAAAATGGACACGTTTTAATAGTTGTAAACTGTTAAAACCATGTAAACTGTAGCGAAATAATAAAAAAAACAAAAATTCTGCGGTAAGCATTCGTAAAACATTCGTAACGCATTCGTAACGCATTCGTATAGCGTGGGAAACATTCGTATACGGGACGCATTCGTATAGTGTGCGGGATTCGAATAAGGTTCGTATTAGATTCGATATGCGAATAAAGGATGCGTAGTTGGTTCGGTTTTCGCATTCGTATCGCATGGTTCATCTATGTAACATTTCAGAATGCGTTACGAATGCGGATTATTTACTGGGAAGATACTGTATTTAATGAATAGTTGTATCATGATCATGTATCTTGAAAACCATTATTACCCAAACAAAGGCATAATTTAACCGTATGAAATTTTTGCTACTTCTAATTTTCATCCTGGGGTATCAGAAAAGCACAAAAAATGACGTTAGACGTACCAGATATATTTTTCTAAGTAGCTCTAGTTTTCTAGTTTTCTAAAGCACCAGCGTTCTGGTAATTACTCGTAACCCCGCAAAGTACTACTTTGCAGCGTTGCGGCCTATAGGACGGAACGCTTCAAAGTAATCAATGACATAGTTTTCAGCGTTAAAGACCTTTTTTTTATTTATATAAACCCCCCTCGCTGCGATCGCTTATTGTACATAAATACATTTGGGTCGTAAAGCTGCAAAGTGCTACTTATTGCACACAATGATGTAAATACAGTACAGTAGTTATAACAAGTTTAATCGTGATCAGTGACCTCGAAAACCCATATACCTTCGGAATTATCAAAGCAAACACATTTTTTTGTGTTCTAACCAATACTAGTAGTACTACTACTACTAGTAGTATCGGCATGCTGCATTGCAGCTGCATTTTTAAGAATGCTGTGCCGGCTTGTCGACAAAATTGCGCCGCCACAACTCCCTATCACCCATGACATTTGCTAGATCATCTGCATCTTCAAGGGCAGTGTCCTTTAAGATGCGTCTCAAGAAAGTCATGGGCTGTCCACCATGCTTATTCACTCCATGAGGCTGCCAAAGTACAAGATTATGCACTGGCTGGTCCTCACGGCGAAAGCAATGTCCTGCAAAGCGGAGGCGATTTTGTTCTAGTGTCAAGCTTGGGGGAACCAATGAGACACCTCCAATGTTATATAGTGTCTGGTTGGAGACTTGACACAATGAACCCGGCGTAGCATTCTTGTGAATGTGCCATCCAGAGATTTGGTGTCCTCAGCAGTTAGAGCCCAGCATGGACTCCCATAGAGGAGTACTGGAACTACTGCTGCTCTAAATAATCGGACCTTAATTTTCCGATTAATTATCGGTGACTTCCAAATCCTAGAAAACCTATTCAAGGCTGCCCATGCCTTTCCCTTACGTCGCCTTTCTCTAACCAATAGATAGGGTTTATATCTGAGATAGTCTGTTTTGGCAAGTAAGAATGAATGCCTAGAACTTCAGGATAAACAAAAAATTTATACATGCCAAAACAGACACAATGAACCCGGCGTAGCATTCTTGTGAATGTGCCATCCAGAGATTTGGTGTCCTCAGCAGTTAGAGCCCAGCATGGACTCCCATAGAGGAGTACTGGAACTACTGCTGCTCTAAATAATCGGACCTTAATTTTCCGATTAATTATCGGTGACTTCCAAATCCTAGAAAGCCTATTCAAGGCTGCCCATGCCTTTCCCTTACGTCGCCTTTCTCTAACCAATAGATAGGGTTTATATCTGAGATAGTCTGTTTTGGCAAGTAAGAATGAATGCCTAGAACTTCAGGATAAACAAAAAATTTATACATGCCAAAACAGATTATATCTGAGATAGACGGTTTTGGCATACAGTGCAAATGTCTATGAAAACATAAAAGCAAATACGCTCTATCTCACATTGCAGCATTGCACTATGTACAGTAGATCGAAGTTTCAGTTAAAAATATGCTGTTCAAAGAATTCTATGACTATAACTTACCTAATGACATCATTTCACAGGATTTCCACCAATCAGGAATCAAATGACAGGCCTGGAATGTATTTTGCGTTTTTCTCAAAACTATGTAAAAATGAGATAAGACGGTTTGGGCATTTAAGGGCCGGAAGGCCGCTAGGCATAAGCACTAATAGGGGTCCCAAGTGAGAGTAAAATATTTAAAATAAACTCCAAAAATATAAAATAGAAATAAAATGGGAATCTTTAATATAACAACTCCCCAGTGTCACCATCTTGTCTAGTTATTGTAAGCTTAGCTGGTCTACTGTGAGGCTGATTCTTGTCTTCGTCATCCTACATCCGGCAACCTCGACTTTTGTGTATCAGATTAGGAATACCAGTACCGGTAGTGACATTGTACTATCAAACAATTCAGCTATTAAAATAAATTTCAAGTACCGGTATTTCAACCATTTTTGTGTTTACCGGCAACCGGAAGCTGTTCAGCTCAGCCATTTAGGCCTATTTTAAATTTAAAACGTAAACTGGTAAACTCTGAAGCTGAACTCTGGAACTGCAGAACTGTGTGACAGGTGACAGGGAAAAGTCGCTAACCGGCAGCGGCAGGCTTCGTTCGGTTTTTTGTTCCTTGACCATTCAGCCATTGACCAGTTGACAGCTTGAACGCGGCGATAGTACCGGTATCTTCCTGCCTTCTGTTATCATTGCACCTACCTGCTACCTGCATACATTCAGCCATTCAGGTTCTAGTAAATTAGTCCTGTCCTGATATCCTTGAGGTTCAACTGAAAACTCAAGTAATTCAGTAATTAGGCTAAACTGTTAAAATAGGCTATCCTAACCACTGAACCGTGCCGAATGGATCAAGGAACATTCGATATGGTGGAGGACCACAAAGCTAAGCGATTGACGGTGGCCCGGGTAGGCAATCAAGAGTTCGTATTAGTTCCGATCCGAAGTGTTCCTTCTTCTGATGAATTGCGTACCGGTACAACAATACAATCGATTGATACGGCAGCGGCTTCGACACCACATGATGAAATAGACCTCCAAGAAGATCGAATTATAAGTGATAATAATAAGGAAAGCCTTGGTTCAGGAGATAAAGATGAAAGCTCTAAGATAGACTCGGTTGAAAGAGAAGGTGATTCCATAGGCCTTCCGGTAATAAACCAATTTATGAATATTGACTGTAAGTTGACCCAATTACAGCGACTCTTAGAAAAGAAACTGTCCTACTCGCTGGCCGGCTATAAATTTATTCTTCAAAACTCAGAAGTTTTGAATTCCAACTTTTCTTTGATTCAACAGGGTGTTGTTACGGTAGCTGAGGGGGTGGTCCAGTTCAGCGTGCAGATAGGTCGGGATTCTCAGGACGACGGATTCGTAAACATCGTCGATATAATCAAACCGATCGGCGAGATCGAGATCCCCTTGAGCGGGGCCTCGGGGCTGAGTCCGCCGGGGGTCCGGTCCGCACGGGAACCCAATCAGTCGTCAGGGGAATCACCGGAACCCAATCGGTCGTCCGGGGAACCTCCGAAACCCAATCGGTTGCGACGACGACGGGTCTTCCGGATCCCGGCCAACCCCTGGAGTTGGTCCGCCAACCACATCCGCGGTTGGCTCACTTGGGCGATCCTCGAGTTTAAACTCCGGGGTTTCACGCCGCAGTTCCTCCAGCAGTCCGGCGCCTCGTTGTGCAACCTCAACGCCGAACAATTCGCGGAATTCTTTCCTCCGCGACTCGCGAATAAATCTAAAATTCTCTACGAACACCTCGAGGTACTGAAACAGTCGGTGGAGGCGGGAGTCAGCGACGAGGGGATTCTCGAGTTGCGAATCGGCCCCCCGGCGAAAAGACGGCCCAAGAGGCGTCGGGTCTCGCCGCCTCCGACTCCGAGCCTCTCCGACCTCCGCAGTCGCATTCCTCCACCCCCGCCGACGGGCGTCGCCCCCGTCCAACTCTGGCAGTTCCTCCTCGAGATCCTAACGGATTGCAACTCACTCGATATAATCCGTTGGAACGACGATTCCGGGGAGTTCCAACTCCTTCAACCCGAGGTTGTCGCCCAGCTCTGGGGACTCCGAAAGAATCGCACTAATATGAACTACGATAAACTATCCCGCGCCCTCCGCTATTACTACGACGGCGACATGATAGCCAAAGTCCACGGCCGCAGTTTCGTCTATAAATTTATTTGTGATTTAAAGTATCTCATCGGTTTCTCCGCCTCGGAATTAAATCAACTCGTTCTAGAAGCCAACGAAGTGGCCTTAGGCCAACGTCCCGTTGTTGTTCCATCGCCTTCTTCTCTAAAGGATTCCCGATAAAATTCCCGTTTAGTTTTATACACCCCGTTATTTTGTCTGCGGATTAATTATTTTATTGTAATAAATCGAATAAATGATTTTTTCTGTACCAGTTAATAATACTAATAATAATAACAGATTTTATAAAAAATTATCAACATCATTTAACATCGTATTGGAAACGATTTCTTATATTCCACATCTCTAGTTACATTAGTTTGGGTTCCACCATGGTGGTGTTGGTGTAGCGGTTGCATTGAATACACATCTCTCGGAGGTGTCGTGGGTTCAATCCACGCATTTTCGTCGTTACGGCACGTATATTTAACCCTATTAAAGGAGGGGGGGGGGGGGGGTTAATAGGCGAGTCAATCTAGTCAAAAAAGGGGGTCATCCCATAACAAATTCTCAATTCATCCAAACCAACTTTTTTTATTCTTTATTACCTTGCTAATACCCCCAAAAAGTTTATAATAATATATTATCCGGATCACTTTCAATTTCCCTTTCAAGTTTCTTTCTTTAGCAACATGGATTTTACATAGCAACAAGGGGTTGTTTTGGTTGGACTTTCGCCAAATTTAGTACAGACAAACTTTACTCTAATGACTATCGAGTGACTGAAGTATGCACTTCTATAGTTACCAGAATTTAGTTTCCAGAGCAACGGAATTTTGTATAATCATTTTACAATTTTTAATACCAATTTTGCTGGTACAATATAGGGAGCTTATTTACACAACTTCTCTACTAAACGGGTGGATGTAACCTCGCCCATCGGATTTATCGAACTCAAAAACCCTTATCCCCAAAAAATGTATTCGTTATATGATAAACTATTGCGGTTTTTTAAACTAAAACAAATAAATTAATTTCACCTAAAATCATAGAGACATCATAATTTAATAATGTGAAAAATCTTCGCTAACATTAATGGAAATTATGAAATTTCCTTGCAGTGGAATTGTATAATTTGTTTACAACCGTTACCTTAATATATCGTGAAGTTTTGGATATATTTAAAAATTGGATGCGACTTCTAGTTTCCGAGATATAGCAATTAATGTATAACACGCCAGTGTAAATATTACTAAATTCCCATTGAATCACAGCTTATTGTGAAATTAATTAAATTATTCTAGAACATTACTAATAATTGCTACTTACTCTTCCCTACTGTTCCTTTTAGTCCGGCAGCCACAATGGTATACCGAAAATTTTTGGACGGATTCAATTTTTTTGATGTTTTGAGTTCTATAGGTCCCACTTATTGAGGAAATGGCAATTTTAAAATTTTTGACTTTGGGCATTTTGAAATAACGACCTAGTTGCTAAGGACCACGTAATTCTCATTTAAAGCATAGCAACTGCAAAACAGCATGTCATAATGGATTGAAATCTTCTGCAAAGTCAATATAGTTCATTTACGAAATAATGACAATATTTTTTGTCTGATGTTTAGATCCTGTTGCTATGGAGACGGCATTCAAGTTTAGTGTTGCGATTTCAAATGCCTTTAATTATACCATTAGTTACAAAATATGCACCAAAGTTAGTTAAATTGTGTTAATTTTATTAGCGTGGCCTTTCTCTAACTTTAGACAAGGTTAAGAATCTAAATTGGGCTGATATTTATTTCCTAACCTGACATGTTTGAGTGTTAACATAATTATTAAAGACAACAAATTTCAGCGATTATAACATTTAGGTGATGTTTCTACGGTAACTATATTTGTTATTTCCAGTTTAGCTCCTTTCTACTGTATTGTGCATCTTATTTTATTGTACCCGTATTCATAAATCGATACCGTAAGGCCCCCCTCACACGGAGCAACTTGTTTCTGCAACTTGTTTCTGAAACTTGTTGCTGGACCCCCTCACACACAGAAACTTGTTGCTGCAACTTGTTTCTGTGTGTGAGGACTCCAGCAACAAGTTTCTGCAACTTGTTTCCGCAACTTATTTCTGTGTGTGAGGGAGTCCAGCAACAAGTTGCTGGAAGTTATATTCCCAGCAACTTTTTGAAAAACTTTTATTACATTCCATTTTGATACTTCTAGCTAATATTAGATAATTTCAGTGATGTGATATTATATACAAATGACTGGACATGTTAGCTATTTATTTGGAAATAATTGTTATTTACTTCAGCAACAAGTTTCTGTGTGTGAGGGGGTCCAGCAACAAGTTGCAGAAACAAGTCTCGGAAACAAGTTGCAGAAACAAGTCTCGGAAACAAGTTGCTGAAACAAGTTGCAGCAACAAGTTTCTGTGTGTGAGGGGGTCCAGCAACAAGTTTCAGAAACAAGTTGCAGAAACAAGTTGCAGCAACAAGTTTCTGTGTGTGAGGGGGTCCAGCAACAAGTTTCAGAAACAAGTTGCTCCGTGTGAAGGGGGCCTAAGGGATAGTACAGATAAAGTGCATAAGTACCTTAGCAAAGTAGATTAGAGTGGATTCTACTGTACAGTATAGTATGGTCCTGCGTTACAACGTACGATATAATAATATTTATAATATTCCAAATTTTGAGTTGGCTACTACAGTACTTTTTCTTGGGTGACCATTTCGATATGGAGAATTGGGTTTGGAATTCATAACTAATGATGATCATTAGTTATGATTATTAGTTATTGATCATTAGTTAGGCCTATGATTACTCACATTTAGTGTTTTCTTCATGGAATAGCTAGTGAGTTTCCAGGTCTCTGTATTTAAATGGGACTTGTTCTAGAAAATTGATATAGTTGTAGTTTCTTATACGTTGAGTCGAATTGTTCGTTTAATTGTCATCGATGTATGTTTTTTTAATGTTTTTTTTAATGTTTTTTTAATAATTAAAATGGTACTGTATGTTTGCTTAGTTCTCTAGAAATATAACAGTTGATGATAGCTAATCGAATTAGGAAACCTAGCAATTACTGTAAAAAATTCTAAAATGACTAGTTCGAACATTCATAAGATATTATGGGGGCCAACTGGAAAAAACAGTAACTATTGTATCTGGTAAAAAAAATAGCTAGTAAAATCTCAAAAATTCATCATATTTAAAAGTCAATAGATAAAATGTAGTTAACGGGCCGGTAACTACATAGTTAACGGGTCGGGACTAGAGTCATCCGACTCCCTTTCAGGTTGACCTCGGAGTTTACCTAGGTAATGCCAAGCAAACTACTGTATAAACGAATTTAAGTTCCATGAATTGTAAGAAATCCACGCATTCACTAGCTATGCTAATAACCCAACCAAACAGGAATATTGGACCTACCTTATCACATGTGGATGAAGCGGATCATTCTATACTGAGATTTACCAAAAAGAAAATGTCAAAAGAACTAGATTATGACATAGATATCAAGAGTTATACTGGTATTTCAAACCCGGTAAT
Organism: Nemertoderma westbladi; assembly: GCA_032718475.1. Taxonomy (NCBI): domain Eukaryota; kingdom Metazoa; phylum Xenacoelomorpha; order Nemertodermatida; family Nemertodermatidae; genus Nemertoderma; species Nemertoderma westbladi. Next base: position 4,614 of record JAUCBJ010000105.1, on the reverse strand, counting down.
GCCTTGCCATTAAAAGTTTTGGCGGGGTCTGCTATTGGTCAACATCGAGCTAAATGTATTGACCATGAGTTCCTCAAAGATGTCACTATGTAATTTGGTATTTTCCTGTTCAGGACGGTGGACTTACATTAGGGGGGATGCATACATTAATGAGTTTCATTGGATCCATAGGAAGTTTAATGGTTGAAACCGGCCTCTCTGAAGTGTATCGTGTGTATTTTGGCGGTGTTTCGAAGACGTTATCTGGGAAAAAGTTTCCACAGAACATGCGCGCTATGCGCCTTTTCGCAGATAAATATTCTGTATTTCTTCTATTATTACATTTTTATCTGAGGGAAATTACAGGTATAACCAATTCAATTTTCGTAAAGTCCCCATTAAAAACCGTACCGCAGTAATAGACGTGGGAGAAACAGTAAAAATGCATCGTGGCATCATAGGAAATCTTTTGGGAGGCCATGCATTATCTGGTTGTGACATGGTTGCAAGTATGTTTGGGATTGGCAAAGCGAAAGTCATCAAGGCTTTGGATAAAGGACTCACTCTTACTTGTTTGGGAGATATGGAAGCACCGCAATCTACAGTCTTAATGGAATGTACTGACTGGTGTGACTGCTATGGATATGACTCAGACAACATGACCCAGTCACGACAAAAGTGTGCACAGAAAAAACAATTACCAGCTGTGCAAAGCTGCAAACAATATCACCAACCACTGACTCCTTCTCAGAGAACGTGAAGAGGGCCCATTTGAAAGTAATGGTGTGGAAGAACACAATGCAGAACACAGTTAGACCACCTAGTGTAGACCCCAGAAAATATGGGTGGATAATAGCTAACAATCAACTTTCCCCGATTGCAATCCCTGAGGGCATACCACCAGCTCCGGAATGCATTTTGCAATTAATTCGGTGTACCTGTTCAGTTCATCCAAAATCCCATGTAAATCGCAGAAGTGCACCTGCAGAAAAAACCAACCTGATTTCACAGAATTTTGCAACTGCACTAAAGATTAATGCGCAAACTTTTCGTAATTTCATATTGTATTATAATGAAACAATGAATAATATAAAATGCATAATCTCCATATTCGACATGCATTAACTTAATTTTGTATATTTAGCATTAAAAAAGTGTTATAAACAAGCAGGAGACAAATTATTTATATATGCATTTTAAGGTAATAAATTTCTGTCAAGGTTTTAAATGCTTCCGATGTGATGTCCGCAATAAATTACTGTGGTTTCCATGAATACGGGTATTTGTTGCTAACCATACTTCTTCACAAAATTGATGTGGGGCATATTATTAATAAAGTGCACAAACGAAACAAAAAACACATGAGTGTCAGTAGGCATAGTAGTTTTTCATATGGAAAGATAGAGCGATAGCTGTAGTGCCTTCGTTACCATAGAAACACTTCAATAATTTCTCTAAAATTTTCATATTTTCGATAAAAATTACAACCACTTCAAGCCTAACAGTTAATCGCCATTCTGATCGCTAAGTTTTCATAGAAATTACTGTAGTCCATAGAAACGGGTCATTAATAAAAATTGCCCAAGGCGTAAAAGTCCATAAATCACTTTTTTATGTTAAGAGGGACCCCTAGACACCAAAACATCCAAAAAATGTAATCCGTCCAAAAATTTTCGGTTGGGCCAAAAAGAGGTACGTGGCTGCCGGACAATTTTGTTTGGCTTGTGTTATGCAAATTTACGCAGAATTTCCATGAATAAACATATGATCCACAAAATATAATTTATAGACTTTTTTGGGCATTAACAAGGTAATATAGATTCCAAAATATGTGGTACGGATTGATTTCGAAATACTTATGGGTTTTTTGCTAGACTGACTCGACTATAAATATGACCCCCCCCCCCCCCAACCCTACTAATAGTGAAAACGGTTTTTAAAAATATTTTCGAGTTATCCCATTTTTTAACGACCGTCCGTGTAAAAGCTTTTGCTGAATTGTCCGGTTATTTTTCCTTATTTTTCCCGTAAAATACTCTGTAGTTGGTTTACCAGGCATAAAAAGGCCGTGTCCTTGCTGTACTGGTGTTTTAGCGGACATAAAAGCTATTTCTTCTGTATTTGTACTTTAGAGGACATAATCCGTAATTCCGTGACGTAAAAGCTCGATACTCTTGAAAACAGTGTCGCTACCATGACGACGGCTAGCAGCTGATATTGCCACGTCGACGTTTCTTTGTTTCTCTGTTCTCTCGTTGTTCAGGTTGACCAATCAGAGCGTTTGTTGTATCTGTGTTGGAGGTATATACAGAAACTCAGTAGTTCAGTGTTATGTTTTTGCCCAGAGCCTAAGAACCGGCTTTTGGCACCTCCGTGTTTCAGTTTTTAGTCTTACACTAGTAGGTTTAATTACAAGGACATATATCCTTTAACTGCTAACTGATCATACATACTGACTGCTGAAACATTGCAAACTCATAACAATCAGTGTTTTCATTGTTGTTTTATACTGCTATTTACCGTCAGTTCTTCATAATATGGTTGATGAATAATTATATTTGGAATAACGATAAATAACCCCGAAACCCAATATTCTTGATATACCGAAGGTAAGAGAGAAGGGTTACAGATAAACGATTGTGACTTATGTTAAAGTGGTTTGAAGTGAATCTAATGTTATTTGATAGACCCTACATGAGTCAGTCTGTGTTCCTTTTATATGTGACTAAAATCAGTGAAGATTGGCAGATTAGTGTGCAGTATTGTGCAGCATTGTGTATGAGTGAGTCTGTTAAAGAAGCAATTCCTAAAGAATGCGCCATATATGTGAATTATAATTAAGCCATATCGTTGTGAGTAGTTTAAGTCATAACTCTGTTTATATAGATAAAGCGCCACGTCCTAAAGGAACTGTTAATATTACCGAAGGTGAATAATATTGTCAGAGATTATATAGTACTGTCAGTCGAATAATACATTAGGCTTACATAGCAATAAAATTAAACCGTCGAACCCAATCTCCCGGGAATATCCAGCGGGTGAATGATCGCGCACAGATTGGTTTCGACTAGTGTAGTGAATCAAATACTTGTCATAGACTAAAAACCGATTTAATATCTAGAAGACATCTTAATTTGGTGGGTTAAACTGCCAAAGGTCTGAAAGCGCGAACATTAAAGGATATAGCTTCTTTGTTGCAGTAAGCAATAAAGTTGAAAGTACCGGTCAACCGGTAAACCTGAATCGGTACATCTGTAGGTCAGTAGGCCCAATCGCTAGAACCGGTACTTCTGTAGGTCCGTAGGCCTAACTGTCCTAACCGGTACTTCCCGTATAAGTACATTAGTATTATTCGATTTGATTGTTGTATACCGGTAGGTCTTAGTATTTAATCAGGGAATGGCCGCCCTGGTTTTTTATTGAGATTATACTTATTTCTGTCAAGTTTTATTTGTTTGTAGGCCAGTATTGAACAGAAGGCGTGTAAGCCTGATCAGATTGTACAGACAATTTGTAGGCTGAGCTGTTGTCTGATTGCTGTTAAGTCCGAACGAGTTGCAGTGTGTGTAGATCACCTGTCCGATTAAGTACGATTAGGCAGTAGGGGCAGCGAACGCTGTAAGGTAAACCCCCAACTAAAGAATAAGTCGCACTACTGGGTTAGAGCGCATACTCCCTAATCATTTCGGAGTCTGCATGTCCTGTAATTTATTTAGGCTTGAGAGTAGTCTGCCATCGTTTGGTCTGTACTTTGTTAGTGTAAGTCTGTACGGGTAGCGTATAATTTTATTTAGATAATTTGTAGGCTGGATAGTTGTCTGGCTGTTATTAGGTCTGAACGGATTGCCGTGTGTGTAGATCATCTGTCCGATTAAGTACGGTTAGGCAGTAGGGGCAGCGAACGCTGTAAGGTAAACCCCCAACTAAAGAATAAGTCGCACTACTGGGTTAGAGCGCATACTCCCTAATCATTTCGGAGTCTGCATATACCGTAGTTTGTTTAGGCTTGATAGTAGTCTGTCAGTGTTCGGTCTGTATTTGTTTGAGTAGTTTGTATGCGTAGCGTAATATTTATTCTTCAGAGTTTATGCGATTATCCGCAACATTCATTCCCCAAGTTTGTTCCTACAGTAATTGTGTTTGTTATACATACCGCTATAGTTAAATTAACCCCGGTACTACACGGGCTGCTCGGCGTAGGTAAAGACTGGTGATTTTGTGCATCGGTCACTCCAGCAGATGCCGTGGTTCTTTTAGCTGTTCAAGTATATTTAACTACTGATTATCTGTTGTACAAGTACTCGTACCTAATTTAGGGTTTAGTGTACAGTGCTTTCCGAAAATAATTAGCGTAGGCATTATATTTGTGTTGTAAAGTGGTTGATAGGCACATTCGATTAGCTCTATTAACTTCTAGGTAGGAACACTCCGTGATACATAACGTAGAACCTATAGCGATACGGCTATAGGTCGTCAGGCGGTGGTATTTTTCTATCTAGACAACGCAGTGTATTTACTACTACTTATTATTTCAAATACCGCAGTATCCTGTCCGTTGTAATAACCAGATTTCTAACCCTTTGTTAGGCTGGTTTGTAGACTTCTTGTAAAATTACCCTAAAAATTCGTATTTTG
>JAUCBJ010000104.1:0-51128 GCA_032718475.1 Nemertoderma westbladi | reverse complement strand
GTGGCGGAAGGTGTCGCAGCCGCCCACTCGTCCCCAGCCCAGTCCTGACCGAATCCCGCAGTCGGTTGGGTCTTCATATCGGCGTGGTTCCCCTCAATCCGGAGCCGTCCACGAATCCGAGTCCGCGCCAGGAACGCCGTCCACCTCGAAGACAGGGGGAGCTTGATCGCAGGAGGGCAAATTCCAGCCTCCGAATGCACAATGTTCTAGAACATTTTATTTATCTCATAACAGCATAAGTAGCTTGGCAACAATGCAATGCATACATGATAATCTATATACAGTATATAAATATCATGTGTCTGTCTGTCTGTCTGTCTGTTTGTTTACGCGTTTGTTTGCGTGAATGCAGATTTCGTGAATTTGGTACCGGTAGCGCAGTAGGCCTAGCAGTTCATTCTGTCACTCTACACGTTGGGTCTCGACTATTATGCTACTTTATGATGCGCATCTACGTGATGCAGACTGCCCCGAGCACATGGACGTGAAACGTCGTTATATCGAGGCTAATTTTATGTATCATTTATGCGTGAATGCGTATTTGTGGTCAAATTGGGCTATTATTCCATAGGCCTAACCATTTTTCGGCCAAATTACAGGTCAACCAGCAGGAAACTCTATAACAGTGGTTGTACCATCAGACTCAATCTGTTCTAAATGATACTTTGCAGATATGTTCCCGACCATAGACTGTGTGATTGGGAGGACACTGATCAATCTGCAGTTCTCCAGTCTGCCGCTAGGGGGCGAAATGTCAGAAACTGAAAACCTTCTCCAATTTCGTTATTATTAACGCCTTTTAGCTGATACGTGGCAGAGGTCTACTACACCATAGGCTGTGTGTTTTCGGAGGATGCTGACCAATCTGCAATTCCCCAGTCTGCCGCTAGGGGAAGAAATATCTGAAAGTGAAAACCTTACCCATTTCGTTGTTTATAATGCTTTTTTGCTGATACTTGGCAGAGGTCTGCTACACCATAGACTGCGTGTTTGTGGAGAACTCTGAGCAATCTGCAATTCCTCTGTCTGCCGCTAGGGGGCGCAATGTCTGAAAGTGAAAACCTTCACCCATTTCGTTGTTTATAATGCTTTTTTGCTGATACTTGGCAGAGGTCTACCACACAAAGACTGCGTGTTTGGGGAGGAGCGAGAACCAGTCTGCATTTCTCCAGTCTGCCGCTAGGGGGCCAAATGTCTGAAAGTGAAAACCTTCACCCATTTCGTTGTTTATAATGCTTTTTTTGCTGATACTTGGCAGAGGTCTACTACACAAAGACTGCGTGTTTGGGGTGGAACTAGAACCAGTCTGCATTTCTCCAGTCTACCGCTAGGGGGCCCAATGTCTGAAAGTGAAAACCTTATCCCATTTCGTTATTAATATGCTTTTAGGCTGACACTTGGCAGATGTGTATTACACCATAGGGTGTGTCTGGGGAGGACGCCGAACAAACTGCAGTTCTCAATTCGGCCGCTAGGGGGCGAAATGTCTGAAAGTGAATACCCTCTCCCATTTCGATGTTTATAATGCTTTTAGGCTGATGCTTGCCAGAAACTACCCATAATTGGCATTTGTGTAGGTAATTGCCATACCTTTAATTTTTTAAGGGGAACCAACTTTGCAACATTATTTATCGATGGCAACAGGAGGTCATTTACAAAAGTCCACTTTCCAACAAAGCTAGTCTTCTAACCTTGACCTACCCGCCACATATTAGCATCAGAGATTCCATTGACGTCATTTGTAAAACCCGGTTACCTGGCAACTGTTTCAAAAACGACTTTCAAACGCCGATTTTCAGTAAATATCCGAAAAATATAAAACCATTGATTAATAATTGCTACACATTTGTAAAAATCCTCTAACATTATAAATATATTATCCCTGATACCCTCTTGATTTCTAGTGTAGTGAACCAATTTAAATGGACCTGTGGTAGTCCTGTAACCATGGTCACAAGTCAATAAATATATTCGGCCAAATTTAATATAGTTCGGAACTATCTAAAAAAAATTCAATTTTGGATCTAGTGTCTTAGATGTTGCCAAGTCCAGACAATTACTTTCCGACCATTCAAGTTTGCCTCTGTTGCCATGGTAACCGTTAAAATTTGGAATGTGGAATGAATTTGGAAAATTTGGAATTGATAATAACATGTTCAGTTTACTTCAACTTTGATCATATGCACATACCTTAGTTCCTCATTACATAGTAGAGGTCTATAACCTCTAGCACATTCAATATAGTTACCATAGCAACGGGTATGTTTCAGTATTTATGCACTTCCGCTTTCTTATTTTTTCTTATTTTCATATTTAGAAGGTAATTTTCTTGATTTGAAAAATATATATCTGGGGTCTATCATAGCTATTTTTTAAATGTACTACTAGGATCGGCATGCTGCATTGCAGCTGCATTTTTAAGAATGCTGTGCCGGCTTATCGACAAAATTGCACCGCCACAACTCCCTATCACCCATGACATTTGCTAGATCATCCGCATCTTCAAGGCCAGTGTCCTTTAAGATGCGCTTCAAGAAGGTCATGGGCTGTCCACCATGCTTATTCACTCCATGAGGCTGCCAAAGTACAAGATTATGCACTGGCTGGTCCTCACGGCGAAAGCAATGTCCTGCAAAGCGATTTTGTTATAGTGTCAAGTTTGGGGGAACCAATGAGATACCTCCAATGTTATATAGTGTCTGGTTGGAGATGTGTGCATTGTACTTGACACAATGAAACCGGCGTAGCATTCTTGTGAATGTGCCATCCAGAGATTTATAACTTCAGGGATAATGACTGTAGAAAGGGTCTAATGCCACGGTTAACGAAAACAGTTTCTATTTATATGGCCATTTCATCCTCACGGACGTCTTCAGTAAATAAATTAAAATAACATTGAAGTTATAATTATGGATACGCCACGAACGGCATCATTTCGACTTCTTTCCCATTTAGATATAGATCCACAGCTCGCCCCACAGCTAAAGGTAGAGGAATAACTGCGGTGTAACTGGTGTAATATCAATGGAGACACTTTTTTTTTAACGCTTGTAGCTAAAGATTGAAGGCAAAAATAAAAATTCTGGCTCACCCAGCAAGGAGGTGGGAGGTGAAACTATCTCTGTTTCAAGTTTCATGCAATCTCATTACGATTTTGTAGAAAAATTTGGGGGGGGGGGGGGGGGGGAGGCAGGTACCTGAATAAAGACACTATATTCCAGGACATGGTGTAATTAATTCATCAAATACAGTATGCTTATAGTTCGGTGGTGGTAAATTTGTGTTGTTGTTGATATTCTTTTGTTTTGTTGATTTTAAATTCATAAATGGATTAATATTTTTTTGCAGCATTTTTTTACAACGAAAATAATGCAATGTATTATAATATTATATAATATTAAATATTATATAATATTATATTAATAATTATAATATTATAATACAAGATTTGACTATTGCAGAGACTGGCTAAATTTAGACCTTTTACGAAATTGATTTTCAAAGATACTAAAAAAATAAGTACTGTATATGGTACGTTTTAAATTATATATATTTTTATATATTGAATAATAAATTCAAAATTATATTGTCTTATATTTTAACTATGCTCTTTGTTTCATATACAGTAATTGCATTCTTATTCATACAGAATTTTCATGGTAGTCGTAAAAAACAATTTTGGCCTGTTGACTCTGATGTGATTGAAGTTGTGAAAACTACAGAGTATCTCGAGGACACGGTAAAGTTGTTGTGATTACGCCATTACGGTGTTGGTTACATGTTTTCGTGTATTTTATGTTTTTTTAAATTATATTCATTGCGTAGTTATATGTTGTCTTTATTATTAAAAATTTCCACAATTTTTGTTGATAAATGCAAAATATAATTTTATTAAAATAAATGTGTTCGATGGGTTCAAATGCAAAGTTTAGTATTTTATATTATATATAATTAATTATTATTATTATTGAATTTATTTCGATTTCTATTTATTATGGAATTAATATTATGCTAATTTTTTGGTTGTGGTCGGCGGTATACAGTAAGTGTTTAATTATTGTTATTATATTTTTAAATTTTATATTTATTGGATTGTTATTTTCATATAAATATATTACATGTTTATTTTTGTATATATATGTATTGATTTTCATATTATATGTTTGATTTATTGTCGTGAAATTAGACCTACTGTTTTATTATAATTTTAATATTATTATATTTTGATAGATGATAAATTTAATTGATAAATTTAAGAAACGTGTATTATGTGATAACGTAGAAATGAAAACGAATTTAGTCGAATAGGCCTAATGGATTGCTTTTTGTCATCAGCATTCAGCATTGACTTCAACAATGTATTTATTTTTGTATTAAATACAGTAAGACCCGGTAGGCCCGGTAGGCCCAACACAGTATATTAGTATTGTTTTTATTAGAATTTGGATAGTAAACAGAAAAAACAAATTTTGCCAGTTGAATCTGAGGTGCTTGAGGTGACGAAAACAACCGACTTTTTCGAGGCTACGGTAAATTTTGTGTGATCGTTGTTTTTGTTATATGTTGGTGTATTTTAATTTCATGTTAATTATATTTACTCTTAAGTAGTTTTGGCTTTATTTATATAAGTGCAAAAATGATATGATTCTACAACAATGTTCCATCTTTATGTTCCATCTTTATGTTCCATCTTTATGTTCCATCTTTATGTTCCATCTTTATGTTCCATCTTTATGTTCCATCTTTATGTTCCATCTTTATGTTCCATCTTTATGTTCTATCTTTATGTTCCATCTTTATGTTCCATCTTTATGTTCCATCTTTATGTTCCATCTTTATGTTCCATCTTTATGTTCCATCTTTATGTTCCATCTTTATGTTCCATCTTTATGTTCCATCTTTATGTTCCATCTTTACGTTCCATCTTTATGTTCCATCTTTACGTTCCATCTTTATGTTCCATCTTTATGTTCCATCTTTATGTTCTATCTTTATGTTCAATCTTTATGTTCAATCTTTACGTTCCATCTTTATGTTCCATCTTTACGTTCCATCTTTATGTTCAATCTTTATGTTCCATCTTTATGTTCCATCTTTATGTTCCATCTTTACGTTCCATCTTTATATTCCATCTTTACGTTCCATCTTTATGTTCCATCTTTACGTTCCATCTTTATGTTCCATCTTTATGTTCCATCTTTATGTTCCATCTTTATGTTCCATCTTTATGTTCCATCTTTACGTTCCATCTTTATGTTCCATCTTTACGTTCCATCTTTATGTTCCATCTTTATGTTCCATCTTTATGTTCCATCTTTATGTTCTATCTTTATGTTCAATCTTTATGTTCAATCTTTACGTTCCATCTTTATGTTCCATCTTTACGTTCCATCTTTATGTTCAATCTTTACGTTCCATCTTTATGTTCCATCTTTACGTTCCATCTTTATGTTCCATCTTTATGTTCCATCTTTATGTTCCATCTTTATGTTCCATCTTTATGTTCCATCTTTACGTTCCATCTTTATGTTCCATCTTTATGTTCCATCTTTATGTTCCATCTTTATGTTCTATCTTTATGTTCAATCTTTATGTTCAATCTTTACGTTCCATCTTTATGTTCCATCTTTACGTTCCATCTTTATGTTCCATCTTTACGTTCCATCTTTATGTTCAATCTTTATGTTCCATCTTTATGTTCCATCTTTATGTTCCATCTTTATGTTCCATCTTTACGTTCCATCTTTATGTTCCATCTTTACGTTCCATCTTTATGTTCCATCTTTATGTTCCATCTTTATGTTCCATCTTTACGTTCCATCTTTATGTTCCATCTTTATGTTCCATCTTTACGTTCCATCTTTATGTTCCATCTTTACGTTCCATCTTTATGTTCCATCTTTATGTTCAATCTTTATGTTCGATCTTTACGTTCCATCTTTATGTTCCATCTTTACGTTCCATCTTTATGTTCCATCTTTACGTTCCATCTTTATGTTCAATCTTTATGTTCCATCTTTATGTTCCATCTTTATGTTCCATCTTTATGTTCCATCTTTACGTTCCATCTTTATGTTCCATCTTTACGTTCCATCTTTATGTTCCATCTTTATGTTCCATCTTTACGTTCCATCTTTATGTTCCATCTTTATGTTCCATCTTTACGTTCCATCTTTATGTTCCATCTTTATGTTCCATCTTTACGTTCCATCTTTATGTTCCATCTTTATGTTCTATCTTTATGTTCAATCTTTATGTTCAATCTTTACGTTCCATCTTTATGTTCCATCTTTACGTTCCATCTTTATGTTCCATCTTTACGTTCCATCTTTATGTTCAATCTTTATGTTCCATCTTTATGTTCCATCTTTATGTTCCATCTTTATGTTCCATCTTTACGTTCCATCTTTATGTTCCATCTTTACGTTCCATCTTTATGTTCCATCTTTATGTTCCATCTTTACGTTCCATCTTTATGTTCCATCTTTATGTTCCATCTTTACGTTCCATCTTTATGTTCCATCTTTACGTTCCATCTTTATGTTCCATCTTTATGTTCAATCTTTATGTTCGATCTTTACGTTCCATCTTTACGTTCCATCTTTATGTTCCATCTTTACGTTCCATCTTTATGTTCCATCTTTACGTTCCATCTTTATGTTCCATCTTTACGTTCCATCTTTATGTTCCATCTTTATGTTCCATCTTTACGTTCCATCTTTATGTTCCATCTTTATGTTGTCTTTATTTTTTTTTCTCTTTATCCATCCGATTCCAATGTTCTTTAGTTTTACTTAACTTACTGTACTTTTTATTTGTAGTTTTTTAAACAAAATTTTTCTGAGATTTATGTTTAAATGAAGTGTACAGTTTGAATTCATTTATAAAACTGAACGTCCAGTTAACTATACAATTCCATTGAAATTGCTTAGATTGTGACGGGATCCAGGAGGGATCCCGATTTATCCGGTGTGGTATTTAGTCCACGCGTCCCCGCCGTGTGTAAGGGTGAAGTAAAGATAATTGAGTTCTGAAGTTCGGTGTATAATAAGAGGTTATAAGATATAGATATGTTGTGAATGTGTACAAGGCGGGATACGGTAACTAAAGTCCCGTGATCCCCTAACTAAACTAATTGGCTGTACCCTACGCTAGCACTGCTGCACTGAGATAACTGAATCACTGATTAATAGGTTATTGGTTATATTGCACGGTGGCCTTACTGCTACTCAATCGATGCCATTCCCCCCTCTGATTGGTTAATACCCTTGTTGGCGCCCCGTGGAGTATTCCCGTTCACTCCACTTGTTCTCTCTGGGTTAGGGGTTTGGCCCCTGACCCTCTATTGTGTGCTTCCTTCCCATTCTTATTGGGATGGCGCGAGTTGGTTAATTACCCAATCTCGTGGCTCCCAATATTGCTTATCGGCTAATAACTTTATGGGGTGTTGGCGGGATTGAATAAGCTAACACTCCCCCCCATGCTATCTTCCCGGTAAGAAGATAGCATCAACCAAAAAAGTGCGCTACAATCCCGCTGGATCCCGATCTAGCATCGGGTGTGGGGTGGAATTCTTTTCTCTCGGAGCCGGCTTTCCAGGCCGCCCCCTATGGGTATGATATCGCTACCCTGTGTGCCTGGCGTTTCATGTCGGGCCGATCGCGCTCACCTCTTCACGCGATTTTTGTTTCCCCAACACTTTCGCCCTACCTCCCCTCTACTCTCACCCTAACTCTCTCTCATACCCCCGGACCTCCTCGTCCCTTACTCAGCCTCTCATTCCCCCCCCCACACTAGAATTGCGTTCGCACTCTCTCCGCACTTCACACTCTTATTCCGATTCTCAAGTCCACTTTGACTGTTTTTATCTCTCCTGACGAACCTCCCCCCCCCTCTCGTGCCGCCGCACTCAAGAAGTGTGAAATTGTCAGTTGTCTCGTCCATAGTGCCATAGTCATTGTCCCCCAGTCCCAGTAGCTAATTGAGAAAGGTTGTATGACTATAGTACTTACTCCAAACGTATGTATTTTACTGCTAATCACTACGTACGTACATACGAATTGCACTTATATAGTTATTTGCATTAATTAAATTTATACTTAATAGTTCGTACGTTACATGCGGCGCCTTCCAGGCGCACCACGTCCCAGTCTCAGTCCCATTCCCTCTCCTCCGGGAACTTATCTGTACCTCCTCACGTCCTCCTCCCTGGCCCGTTTCTTGGTTATCACCGCTCCTCTGGCATCATCCGCTTTCTGCTTCCGGACCTTCGCTGCCACTTCCTTGCTGATCCCGGTCGTCGGCTCCTTGGGCGCTGGTGTTATTAAAGCCCGATACCGCTTCGCCGGTGGCCCCTCAGAATGGCCTGGTTGTTTCCCTCGTGTGGCGTCCCATAGGATCATCTTCATTGCCTTTGGTACGTGTTCCGCCAAGAAATCCCTAAACTCCCTCCGGTTCTCTGGTGTCCACCTGTCCAGGTACCGTTGCGTGTTCATAACTCCGGCGAACGATGCCGCCGTAGCTACCTCTTGATAGGTAAACGGTAACCTTCGCTTTATGATTTCCATGTGGGTCTCCTGGTTTATGAGGAAGAAACCCCACTTGAACTCTTGGGCCTTCATGCGCTGGCGCGTCATGGCCCCGACGTCGGCCCACTCCTCGAACCTCGTGAACTTCTCCTCGTCGCTCATCCAGTCGCACTCGCGTCCGTAGTGCCCCCGAAAGTGGCACTTTGGACATCGGTTATGCAACCGTGGACACGCCCCCATCCTGTGACTTGGTTCTCTACAATAGAGACAAAAGGTTCCCCGTTGGAACCGGTATAGGCAGCTGCTTTCCTGATGGGTCTGTCTCCCACAGTAGTCGCAGCCGAGTACCAATGTCTCGCGTCCCACCTCGTCCTTCGTCCCAAGCGATCTCCGCGGTCTATGGAGTCGCTGGTAGGCGAACTTCTCTACATTGCTCTCCCTGTTTACGTCTATCTCTCCGCCCCTCTCGGGCATCGTCTCCCCGAATACTATCCGTGGTGCCGTCCCCGGTTGCTCGCCCAACCTGATGGTGCTCCCCGCGAAATCCATCGCCGGCCCCTCGTGCACCCAGGTCCGCTTGCCGGATCTGTTCCAGAAGGCCCTCGCCCCACTGGCCGTCACCACCCTCCCGCCAACCCAGTCCGTGTCCGAGTGGCCTATCCTCTCGATGGGCGGTATCTCTCCGAACTCGTCGTCGTCGTCCTCCTCTTCTGGCAGTGTCTCCAATCCCGGTATCCCGATGGATCCACTATGTCCCTTCCCGCCTTGGCTCTCGCCCGTAGCTCTCCATCCCTCTAGCTCCCTTAACTTCCTTGGCGGTTGGTCGCCCTCGGCGCCCGCTGGTATGGGTATCGTCTGCAACCCCGACGTCGACTGTTTCGGCGATCCCACCGTCCATCCCAATTCTCGTCCTAGAGACTCCCCCGAACTCCCTGACGAAGTCCAATGAAGCTCGTCTAGACCCGCCTGTTCCTCGAAGCCATAACTCTGTGTCCTGGCCTCCTCTTCCCTCTCCTCTGCTTCTATCCTCTCCCGTCTAGCGACTTCTTCCAATCGCTTTGCTTCCCGTCTATCCATCTCTAGCTGCTCCCATCTCTGATACGGTGTATCTGTCTCCCCATCTACCAGATGTCGGCTGTTGTAGTACACCGACTCGCCCTTCAGCCCCGGGTGGTCTACCAGACCGTCAAAGGCCGTCTTAAAGGCTCTCCTGTAGCTTAGGGGTGATCCCGATAACAGAAATGCCCCTGGTTCCCTTTCGATAACTACGGTCATGAATAAGTTAAGCAAACTTATCATCATCCAGTCCTCCTGCAGGATATATCGCTTCTGATATACCTTTATCGCTCCTCTGCGAAACTGATATACCTCCTGCTTTCCCGGTCTCGCTCCCCACTTCAGCGAGTTCGCTAGTTCTGCTCCGTATTCTTCCCTAAACTTCCCCCAATCCATTGGTTTGTGGCATACGAGCCCCAATAATTGGCCCATCGCCACCGCCCCGCATTGGCCTGAGTTCTCGACCACCCCCAATCCATCCGGTGCCGTCATAGCCATAAAGACTTTCTGCATATCCAGGAGGTTGGTGGCGTCCGGACCGATGATCCTCTCCGCGTCCTCGCGAATCGCCGATCCCACTTTCGTCGTCGACTTCTCTCTTACTAAGACCTGTACCGCTTTCGGCAGTCGGTCTAATTTCGGCCCGTCCTTCTTCCCATACGTCCCTAAGTCGAATAAGAAGATGTCCCCATTTGGCGCTGCCAAATGCAAGAGTATGGTCCTGGCCGACCCTGCCGTTCCTCGTCTCGAACCCGCTTCGTCTTCCACGGTTCCCTCGTCATCTAGGATCATATATCCTCCTCTGTTGACGGACTCTATGAATCTTTTCCAGTCCTTCCTCGGCGATTCCCTCGGATACTTCGGAATTCCGAACTTCGCCTCGTCTCCTTTCACCACGTAGTGGAAGTGTTGGAAGATCGCATTATCCAGCGACGGCGTCCCGTAGGTTCCGACCAACCGCTGTTCGTGCGCCTCCCGGAAGTGATCCTGCAGCGCTCGTGCCGCGTGACCCCTTTCCAACCTCTCGTAGTATCCTCTCGTCTTCTCCTCAGGGTGTCTTTCGGTGAAATCCACCAATATTTCTTTTCCTCCTGACTCCGCCTTTCTCTTCCTGATCAGCTTACTCGCCATTCCGAACACTACACTCGCTCACCTGTAGGGTGGTGCCTTACCAAGGCGCAATACAGATGAGTGATGTATTGAGATGTTTCCTACAGTTCGATAATGGCCTACTTTTCTACTTAACTGCGCCTTTCAAGCTTAATTTAATCTAATTAATTTCGGAGCTAGTAAATCAGCCTAATTTACAATTTCCGTCCGTTACTTTTATTATGTTCTAGAACGACTTTCCTTGTGTTACCACTATTTTCCGATTTTTAGCCCTATTCTATTTACTTATTTATTTTGCTTTGATTCTACTGTCCTACTACTTACTACTGCCTATGGATTTATTCTATTCTCTGATCCATATTCTGGCCTACTCAGTGGGCCTATGCAGTACAGCAGTATGCGTCGTGTGGCCACACGATTTATCCAGCTGCACTCATATGCCCCCCTCTCACTACTAACTCTACTTACTGCTATCTAATATCTATATCTTATTTTACCCCTTTTACCTCTTACTCTCTCTCTCTAACTAATGGTACTACGTACCCTCTAACTCTAACTCTGACTAGGTACCACGTACCTACTAACTCTAACTCTATCGGTACTACCTACCCTCTAACTCTAACTCTAACTAGGCATTACGCACCCTCTAACTCTAACTCTAACTAATGGTACTACGTACCTACTAACTCTCTAACTATCGGTACTACGTACCCTCTAACTCTAACTCTAACTAGGTACTACGTACCTACTAACTCTAACTCTAACTAGGTACTACGTACCTACTAGCTCTAACTCTATCGGTACTACCTACCCTCTAACTCTAACTCTTAGGCATTACGTACCCTCTAACTCTAACTCTAACTAGGTACTACGTACCTACTAACTCTCTAACTATCGGTACTACGTACCCTCTAACTCTAACTCTAACTAGGTACTACGTACCTACTAACTCTAACTCTAACTAGGTACTACGTACCTGCTAGCTCTAACTCTATCGGTACTACCTACTCTCTAACCCTAACTAGGCATTACGTACCCTCTAACTCTAACTCTAACTAGGTACTACGTACCTACTAACTCTAACTTTAACTAGGTACTACGTACCTACTAACTAACTAACTCTAGGTACTACGTACCTACTAACTCTAACTCTGACTAGGTACCACGTACCTACTAACTCTAACTCTATCGGTACTACCTACTCTCTAACCCTAACTAGGCATTACGTACCCTCTAACTCTAACTCTAACTAGGTACTACGTACCTACTAACTCTAACTTTAACTAGGTACTACGTACCTACTAACTAACTAACTCTAGGTACTACGTACCTACTAACTAACTAACTCTAGGTACTACGTACCTACTAACTAACTAACTTTTATTTATTTTTATTTTATTTTATTTTATTTGTGTGGGAAGGGCGTCTCGCCCTCAATCCCACCCCCCTCAGTCCAAAACTTGGACGACTAAACTTCACACTAACTCTAATTTAAGGTG
Source organism: Nemertoderma westbladi (assembly GCA_032718475.1). Classification (NCBI taxonomy): domain Eukaryota; kingdom Metazoa; phylum Xenacoelomorpha; order Nemertodermatida; family Nemertodermatidae; genus Nemertoderma; species Nemertoderma westbladi. The sequence goes on along the minus strand of JAUCBJ010000104.1, from coordinate 38,935 downwards.
CCCCTTCTAGAAGACAGCATTTACCTACTGCTCTCCTGTAGGTTTTTCTGTCTTTCGCACCTATCTTTCCACCTATCCGCACTTCTACCGATCGGACTCTTCCGTCCTCGTCGGAGTAGGTGCCTACAACTCTCGCCAACCGCCATTGGTTGTTGATGATAGTATCATCCGTGACGATTACGAGATCTCCCTCTCTCAACTCCCTGTTTGGCTTCCTCCACTTGCTTCGCTTATGGAGCGTTGGTAGGTATTCTTCTACCCACCTCCTCCAATACTCTGCGCTAATTGCTTTAGCTACTTTCCAACTTTGGCGGGAGTGTATATCATCTGGGTCTACACCCCGCATATCTATGGTCACTGGCCTTTCCATCAGGAAATGGCTAGGCGTCAACACGTCTAATGACTCAGGGTCATCATTCTCCGGGTATAGCGGTCTGCTATTAATGATCCCCTCGCACTTTGCAAGTACTGTCCGTAAGACGTCTTCAGTGACCATGTGGGTGTTCATCAGCTTCGTCATTAGACGTTTCGAACTGCCCACCAGTCTTTCGACGCATCCTAGTGTATGTGGTGCATACGGCGTCCGTCTCTCCCACTTCACTTGTCGTCTTCTCATGGCCGCCCTGACTTCTTCTCCCTCCAAGATGTCTAAGGCCTCTGCCATCTCACTCTCTGCGCCCACAAAGTTGGTGCCGTTGTCGCTGTATATCACTGCGATCGTCCCACCTTTGCGGTCCCTAAACCTTTCTAAGGCGTTAATGAAGGCTGATGCGGTTGCATCCTGGGCGAGTTCTATCCCTACCGCCCGCGTATTGTTGCATACGAAGATAATACCGTAGCGTTTCTCCGTGTGTCGCATCACCTTGATCTTTATCGGCCCGAACATGTCCACACCGCAATGCGTAAATGGCGGGTCGTGCTGTCTTACCCTACTCGCCGGTAGTGGCGCCATCTCCTGTACGGCTCGCTCCTTCTTCGCTCGTCGGCAGGTCTGGCACTGTCCCACTACCGCTTTCACCTTCTTCCTTAATTGTTTGACCCAATAGGTCCTTCTTATCTCCGTGAGGGTTCGGTTGGTGCCCCCATGCAGTATCGATTTGTGGGAGTCCCATATGATCTGGTGGACTATAGGCGATCCCGTGGGAATGATGATGGGTTTCGGTGGTACGACTATACTGTTGTTATATCCCACCCTAGAATTCATTACTAGGATCCCATCCTCGTTGAGTTGTGGCGACAGCGTGATCAACTCGCTATCCCGTCGGAGATGTTGTTGGTTACCGACACGTTCCACCTCGTCGCCGTAGTTCTTGCGTTGTTCATAGCGGATCACTGCCTTGGCCGCTCCTTCCAGATCTATGGTTGTCCTGGTCTTCTTGTCCTTGCCGACTCCCGCAAGGAAATTCCCAAAGGCTCTCCAGTACGCCACTAGTTTCTTGGTCTTATACCAACTAGAACTGTAGCTGAGGAGTTTATCCGTCGGGTTATCGCACAGTTCCCTTCCTGGTTGCACGTCCCTGATCTCCCTCACCATCTGGGAGTATATCTCTTCTCCCTCTGAATCTCCCTCTTCTCCTTCTGATACTACTTCCGAGCCCGGGTCCACCTTCCTCATCGGCGGCCAGGCCTCCCTATCGCTCAGAAATTGTGGCCCGTGTTGCCACAATGCTTCTTTCTTTAAGAAAGTGCGGCGTTCCACGCCCCTCGACAGCAAGTCCGCTGGGTTCTCGTCTGTTGGGCAGTAGTGCCACCTTTCTAGTTCTGTGCTCGCCCTTATTTCGTCCACTCTATTCGCGACGAATATCGGGTACCTCGTCTTTTCGTTGTGTAGCCAACCAAGCACTACCATGGAGTCCGTCCAGTAGTGTGTCTCCACTATGTTGGGAATTGTATCCACTAGGTAGGCTGTGGCTCTAACTCCTAGTCTCGCGGCTGTCAATTCTAACTTGGGAACAGATGCTGAATCTGGCGGCGTTGACTTAGCTTTGCTAAAGGCTAGTCTGGGCTTGTGAGGCCCCTCTCGTTGTACTAAATAGAGTGCCGCTCCGTATGCCTCTAACGACGCGTCGGAGAACATATGTAGGTCCAGATTCGTCATGTTGCCGTCCGGGAAATACACTCGCGGCATGTTGTATGTTCCCATCCTCTCCAAGTCTCCTGTCCATTTGCTCCACTGTTTCTTAATGTCTTCTGGTACCTCTACGTCCCACTCATCCTTCAACTTATATACTCTCTTGAGTATCTGTTTCCCCGTGACTAGTAATGGGGATGCTAGGCCTAGGGGATCGTATATCCTTGCTATATACGATACGTAACCCCTCTTCGTATGGGTGTCTGCGCCCTCCTGGCTCAGCTGATACTTCAGTTCGTCTGTTTTTCTATCCCACACGATTCCCAACGCCTTCTGCTGGGATTCCGTTCTCTTAATCGCCATGTCCTGTCCTTTGGCTGTTGTAGGGTTGTCCATGGTCGATTCTGGTTTCTTGTCCTCTATTTCCCTGATAAATTCTTCTGAACTGGATTGGAATTTGGTCAGGTTGAAGCCGGATCCTCTCAGGATGTCGCGAACCTCGCGCCCTGTTTCCAGTATCTCCTCAACCGTATTTCCAGACTCCATGCCGTCGTCTACGTAGAAACCGCGTCTGATCATGTCGACGGCCCTACTGCTATATCTATCCTCCTTCCCCTTTACCGTGTCTCTCACTGCCATAGTCGTCGTAAATGAGGACGACTTGGCCCCCATGTTTTGTACTACCATCTTATATGCCGGTATTATAGGCGGTTCTTCTTCGCCGTTATACCATAAGAAGCGTTGACTATCGCTATCTTCCTCTGCTACTCGGACTTGGTTGAACATGCCTTCTATGTCACACGTGAAGGCGTGTTTCCCCATTCCTAAATCTAAGTAGTACTTCTATGCCCGAATTGTATATGTTTGGGCCCTCTAGTAGGTAATCGTTTAAGCACTTTCCGTCGGTCTTTGCCGATGCATCGACTACCATCCTAAGTTTACCTTTCTTTGGGTCTAAAGCTACGTGGAGTGGCAGGTAGTATGTCCTGTCCGTGTTCGGTTCGTCGACCGGTAACTCCACGGCCCATCCTTTCTCGACGTACTTCTTAATGGTTTTGTGAATGTACTCGTTCTTCTCGGGACTCCGTTGTAGTGTTTGTTTCAGCTTGCGGAGTCTCGTGAGTACCATCCCTCTATTATCGGGTAGCGGTATCTTCGGTAGTTTCCACACCATTCCTATTGTATACCGCCCCTCATCACACGTCATCGATTCCTCCACACTTTGTAGAGCCTGCTTGTCTTCTACCGAGGTCCCGACCCCGGTCTCTTTCAGTCCCTCGAAGTCCTGTCTGAGCAGTCTTTTAAGCTGCTCCTCTGCTCCCTCGTCACCCATTTCCTGCATTGTTCCCGCGAACATGCATCCTGATGTCTCCGACATCCTGAATGGTATCTTGCTCTTAATTGGACCACTCAGCGTCCACCCGAATGGCGTTAATATGGCCACCGGGTCGCTCTGCTTGTCTTCGCCGAAGACCGTTTGCATTCTCTCGTGGGCCGTTGGGCAGTCCATGCCTACTATGATGGATACCTTCCTAACGTCCACGTTTGGGATTGAGAAGTCAATGTTATCCAGGAATTTGTATTGCTCGACCTCGATGTTGGTTGGCCGCCTGGCATTGATGTTAATTGACTCTATTACTTGGATGGGGTCGATGGTTGCCCCATAATCGCATCCTGGTGCCACTGCTGCAATTGCGCACCGTCCTGTCCTCATCTCTAGGATCTCGTCTTTACTAGAGATGGTTGTCACCGCCATCCTGCTTGGCCTCGTTCTCAACCCTATTTCTTCGGCTACCCATTCCTCAACTAATGTGAAGGCAGCTCCACTATCAACCAGCATTAGTGTTGTTACTGATCGATTGCCTTCCCCGATCACTCGTACTGGTACTACTCCAAGTAGCACTGTTCCTCTCTTCTTCGCCCCTACTGTGCTCGTTGCCATCGTCTGGCCTCTCCTTTGGCCAAACTTGACCGGTTTCTCTTGGCATTCCCTGGCCTTGTGTCCACTCTTCACACATCGCGAGCAGATTTTATTGCTCGACGCGTAATCTATCTGGTCTTGCCTCGGTAGCGCCTGCCAGTACCTGCAGTTCATGGTTTTATGAAGCGCATTTGCGTGTAACTGGCATTTGCTCTTTGGGTCGTAGCCCTCTTTATATAATGCATTGCGTATCGCAGTTATATTCGTACCAAAGTCCCTACTATTCTTATTGACTGGGTTTGACCTACTGGACGTACTGGGGTTATGTTTATTCATGTTGTTATTGTTCCCCTGTCCGTCCCTTGATGTTGTCTTATCTTCGCTTGTCTGTGGACTTGCAGTCCCCTGCGTCGCTGCATATGGCAATGATTGCCTGAGTCTCGGTAACGCGTTCGATGTATTGTGCTCTGGTTTGGGCCTGTAATGATCTGTCTTTGGTCCATTTCCCAGGCTATCTTCACTATAAACTGGGTCCGTTATTAGTTCAGCCTCGTAATTTAAGAAGTTTGACATTTCTTCTAAACCTGGTTCCGCACCCTTCTTGTCTCGGGTGGAGAAAGCGATCTTCCTCCATTTGTTGCGCAGCCAGCTCGGTAGTGCCTGCGCTATCGTGGTGATGTTATTGGACGCGTTGAGTTCGTATGGCGCGTCTAGCGTCTTCAGCACGATCAGCGCCTTCTCGACTTTGTTAGCAAACGTCTTAATGCTAACGGGATTATCCTGTAGGCCACCCGATGTTATGCCTCTCAGCGTCTGCCTGATGATCTTGGCCGGGTGCCCGTATTCCCTATCCAGTGCCCGCCATGCTGTCGTGAAGCCGCCCTCTATTCCTTGGTATTGCCTCACGATATCGTATGCTGGGCCTCCCGTGTACACTTGTAGATACTTTAGGCACTCCGCCTGCGTCAAGTTTTTTGTTAGTATTTCGTTACTATACATTCGCCGAAACTGTAAGTATTCTTCCGGCCTGCTCCCATCGAATTTGAACGGTTCCACGGGTGGTAATTCGATCCTCGTTTTCAACGCATCGATCATCGTGGCCATCCCCATTGCCTGCGCTTCTAATGGATTCGACGGGTGCTGTATAGTTTCCCTTGTCTGGTGCGGTTCGTCCGTCCTATTTCTTGATCTTCTCTGACTCGGATATGTCATCGGGGGTAGCGGCCCCCTCCATATGTCTGTATCACACGACCTGTTTTCATCTAGGGGTCTCATTGTTCTTGTTCCTGTCGGGGTATATTGTTGATATCGTGATGGGGGAATGTCACCCTGTCCCCCCCCCACCGGTATGTCTGGTACTGGGGTTGATGTTAATATGTTGGGGCCCATACACCTATCCGCAATAATTCCCCCCTCCCCTGGGTATATGTTATGTCCCTGCATGCTGTAGTCATACTGCTGTGCTGGTACCGGTATAGGCCTATCAGCTTCTGGCCTACTCGCCGGTATGTATTCCGCGACTTCCGGGTTTAATCCCGTTGTCCGCGCTATCCTATCGCCTACATTGCCTCTCTCAGTATGGCCTACGGTATGTGCAGTAAGACCTACAGTATGCCCTACAGTCTGCATGTGTTGCTCGGGATCGAAGTTTATTCTTCTCGAATAATCCTCCCCGCGGCTACCGTATTCTCGATCGGTAGGTATATTCCGTCGGAAAGTTTCTCTTCGACCCCCCTCTCCACTGTTTTCATCTTCGTACCGGTACATCGCGTACCCCTCTCTCGGCGTGTAATGCGTCTCACCGGATCGTATCCCTCCGGGGCGACGGCAATCTCCCGGAGTCCGACCCCACTGACTCTCCGTTCTCATCTCGACTACCGACGGCTCGCTGTCCGTCCTCGCTCTTCTATCGTTTGCGGCGATACTTCTACTACTGTCTTCCTCTCTTCTCCTATCAGTGGAATATTCCCGCTCACGAGATCTCTCGTCGACCTCCCGGTTAAACCCCACTGTTCTTCTTTCCTCCTCTAATCGGGCTCGACGCTCCGTCTGCCCTCCCGCGACGTCAACCTGTCCTTCTCTGCTCGATCGCACGTCGCCGGGGATACTCGCAGTCCCCCTATTACTCTCCGTCGCCGGTTGTTGCGGTTTACCTTGTTCGGCCCTCGCATTGTCCGCTGACGGCTGTGGGACACTCTCTGCCCCCCCCCCCTCTCGCCGCTAACTTTCTGTTGTGGGGTGCTCGTAGCCCCCCCCCCACTCGCTAAATTTAACTTCGCTACCTCTCGTCCCGCTACTATATATCTCTCTAGTCGACACATCAACCCTACCACAGTCGGGTCTGTTCACCCCCGCCTCTCCCTCTGCTATTGCGTGGCCTTCCAGGCCCTCTACTCCCTGCCTACCAACTACGCGGCCTACCAGGCCCTCTGCTCCCTGTCTACTAACTACGTGGCCTACCAGGCCCTCTGCTCCCTGGTTACGTAGGCCCGACGTGTCTACACTAATAGCACCCATATTGGAAACGGAATTAATTTGCTCATTTGAAACAAAATCATTTGTATTATTCTGCGCGACTACGTTATCTGAATTATTTTGTAAATTCGGGCTAAGATCATTATTTGAATTATTCTGTGTAATTGCGTTATTTAAGTTATTTTGTAGGTCCGAATTCGAGTTATTATTTTGATTATTTGAATTATTTTGCGTAACTACATTAATATTAGGATTATTTCCTACATTAACACTGGGATTGTTCTGATTTAAATTTAAATTACTACCACCAGGCAAAGTATTTCCTGTAATAAAGGTTTGATTAGCGTTATCCCATACGGTACTATTAATATCGACAACGTCTACTGTACCATTATTATTATTATTACCCCCCCCCGCTCGTACGGTCGCACCAGTCTTGAGTCTGTCGTGCGGTCCCTGTCAGTGGAGTATTAACAAATACGTCTACGGCCCTCGGCTCCTCAAAAATACTCGAGCCGGCCCCTCTTTCAGACGGCGGTCCCACTTGCACGTATTCCAACTCGTGCGTCCCTCTAATTATATTTTTTGCATACTCACTCTGCCGTTCCTTTAATTCCTTACGCTCCCTTTCACCCTTTGCCACTATCCCCTCACGCTCCTGGGTGTCCTTGATGGCCGAGTCTGCGGCACTCTTAATGCTCTCCCTTCGTCTCGCCCCACGCTCTTTACGTTCCTCTTCCTTCCTCGCCTCACGCTCCTTGCGTTCCTTTTCCTTTCCCGCCTCACGTTCCTTGCGTTCCTTTTCCATTCCCGCCTCACGTTCCTTGCGTTCCGCCTCACGCTCCTTGCGTTCCTTTTCCATTCTCGCCTCACGCTCCTCGCGTTCCTTTTCCATTCTCGCCTCACGCTCCTCGCGTTCCTTTTCCTCTCTCGCTTCACGCTCCTCGCGTTCCTTTTCCTCTCTCGCTTCACGCTCCCTACACTCCCTTTCCTCTATCTCATCATACTCCCTTAGGCTTTTCAAAGCCCTTTCGGCCCTTTCTCCGGTTTCTCTAAGCAATACCGTTTCCCTCTCTAACCGCACTCTTCCCTCCTCTAGCCGTTCCTTCATTTCTCTCTGACCTTGCTCTGCCATGCTGAGACGGTATGTGGCTCCTATTTTTCTCACCGCTCTTTCTTTCGCGGAGGATGTAGCAGACTTATCGGTTACGACGGACTTCCCCCGCCTTCCCGACCTACTAGCTTTCTCCCCCTTTTCGGAGCTTTCTCCGACCGACGAGGCCGAATCCTCGGTGTTAACCTCGGATTCGCCCTCTTCAGGTCCCTTCCAACCCACTGGTTTCACTCCCCGGGCATCGACCAAGTATGGCCCTATGTACACTGGCGCTACGCTAGGTCCCATACTCCCACACTCCCATAGTTCAAACAGTTCGCCGGCTATCCTTTCTGCTCTCTCCCCGGCCAGTTCTCTCTGCTCAAAACGTATTAGGTAATTTAAGTGTTTATCCGACTCACCTAGTCGCTTTCTCAGTCTCACCTCGTCTACCTTCGCCCCTTCCTTCTTGGCGTCGTTTGTCAGCTTCCGGGTCGCGTTGTAGGCCCGTCGAAGTCGCTCAGAAACCCCGACGTCCTCGTCGCCGACCTCTCCTTCGTCCCTCCGGGTTCGACGTCGTACCGGCGGCTCCACCGTCGCCGTTCCGGTGGGCCGTCCGTCGCCCTCGGCCTGTAGCTGGCCGGCGACATCGGTACCGATCTCTCCTCCGTCTCTTCGTGTCCGGCGTCGCACCGTCGGCCCCACCGTCGCCGTTTCGGTGGGCCGCTCGTCGCCCTCGGCCGGTAGCTGGCCGGCGACATCGGCGTGCCGTTCTCCCTCTCGTGTCGACTCGTCTCCATCTCCCTCCATCTCGCTCTCTTTCTCTCTTGGTTCGACTTCGGGTTCCAGGCCCTCCTCGTCCTGGACTTCCGGTTCGCCCGTTATCGATGGCTCCGGCGTCGTGGGCCTGTATCGCTTGGTCGCGGCCTCGCGGATCGTTTGATCTTCGTCCGGGGTCCGCGGTGTCTCGCCCGATTTACTCATCTCGTCTGCTCGGTGGAGTTCGACTAGCTAGGGTGGAGTTCTTTGAGTTTAACTAGGGCGGCAGCTCGGTTTTAGTTACTGTGACGGGATCCAGGAGGGATCCCGATTTATCCGGTGTGGTATTTAGTCCACGCGTCCCCGCCGTGTGTAAGGGTGAAGTAAAGATAATTGAGTTCTGAAGTTCGGTGTATAATAAGAGGTTATAAGATATAGATATGTTGTGAATGTGTACAAGGCGGGATACGGTAACTAAAGTCCCGTGATCCCCTAACTAAACTAATTGGCTGTACCCTACGCTAGCACTGCTGCACTGAGATAACTGAATCACTGATTAATAGGTTATTGGTTATATTGCACGGTGGCCTTACTGCTACTCAATCGATGCCATTCCCCCCTCTGATTGGTTAATACCCTTGTTGGCGCCCCGTGGAGTATTCCCGTTCACTCCACTTGTTCTCTCTGGGTTAGGGGTTTGGCCCCTGACCCTCTATTGTGTGCTTCCTTCCCATTCTTATTGGGATGGCGCGAGTTGGTTAATTACCCAATCTCGTGGCTCCCAATATTGCTTATCGGCTAATAACTTTATGGGGTGTTGGCGGGATTGAATAAGCTAACATAGATGTTAATTTTAGATAAATTGTCATTTAGGCAGATTGGGGCGGTTATTTGACGCAATGAAAATGCATGCCTGCCTCTGCAGTGGAAGATACAAATAACAGCTGATTACACGCAAAAATAATACTGTAACCTGTTAACTTCCCCCCTGACTCTTTCCGATTATTTCTGGAAATGGTATTTCTTGAAGAACCCACAATGTACTATTTTTTAATAACATTACATACACAGATAAATGGCCTCTCTGTGTTATGATGCATTGTGAGTGCTTCCACAACGCAACATCTCACTTTTTGCCTTGACTTGAGTATTTTTTGCAGGCATTTCAGGAATGTCGGCCACCTCCCCGCCCTCAGCTATGGTATAAATAAATACAACTGATATTATTTAATTAAATAGCTTAATAAAGGATGATTATGGATTACCTATGAATAGGTAAAATGTAGGCCTACAGTATATACTGTATATTGATATTCTGTAATATATCGTAGCTTAAGTGTCATAAGGCCCTAAGTCGATTTTTTGTCGGACATCTCTCCATAAGTATTTAGTCTCAATCAAACATACATTAATATTATAATACAGCACAGTGTATAGATTGCACCAGTGCAGTAGTAGACACAGAAGGTCCTTTATTATGGATACAATTAATAGGTCAATTGAATTTTAATTTTAATTTCTAAATTATATTAACAGGCTTACTTTCTGCAACCAATTTATGTAAAACACCAAATAAGCTTATTGTTTGGAGACGGTATATTTGTTTTATTGTTATTATTTATTATATTTATGTTTTAATGTTATTATGCTGTATTGGTGAATATTATATAATTTTTTTGTTGATTGTTAAATTTATAAATTGATTAATATTGTTTTGATATAATTATTTTAGAGCACAAAATGTGGAATTTGTATTCAACACAACAATCAAATAGGAAACTCAATAACCGACACTGAATAGATCGAACTTCTATAATAATATTCTTATGTCGATTTTAATTGATTTATTTTTAAATTAAATTTGCAAAACAAACTAATTAAACAAATTTAACTTGTTAAAATTATTCCATAATATAGGGTCTTTCGTCTTAACAATCTGCATTGTTTTTTTATTTTAATATTTTTAATACAGAATTTTGATGGTATTCAAAGAAAACAAAATTTGCCTGTTGATTCTGAAGTAGTTGAAGTGACGAAAACTTCCGAAGTGCTAGAGGCCACGGTAAATTTTATGTGATCATGGTGCTGGTTAAATATGTGTATGTATTTTTGAAGTGTGTTAAATTGTAATTATTGCTTAGTAACTTTGGTTGTAATTTTAAATATTTCCACTTAATTTGTTGATTAACCCCCCATGTGTTGTTTGTTTGATTGGCGATATCAAATATTATACAAGAAATTAGGTGATTCGGCAGGAAAGTTCTGTAGATTTAATGGAATTTATCTTCAAATTATACTTAAGAAACATACGTGATAACGTAGAAATGACTTTGAATTTATCCCAAAAATAGATTGCTTATTTTCAAGGCGACCTTTTGTCTTAAAAGCAATCTCTTTGTTAAATACGACCATAATTTCTTTCACCCTTACAGTACAGTACAGTAGGCCTAACTGTATTGTATTGTTTTTCATATAGAATTTTGATGCTAGTCAGAAAAATCATATTTTACCAGTTGACACTGGGGTGATTGAAGTGACGAAAACTACCGACTTGCTGGAGTCTACGGTAAATTTTGTGTGATCGGTGTTTTTGGTTTCATGTTGGGTATATTACAAGTTCATGTTAAATTAGGCTATATGTTTATTGTTTAGTAGTTTTGGCTTGAGTGTTGCGCTTACTGTGAGTTTTTGAGTAATTACATTCATTATGTTACTTTATTTAGTAGCGGAATAAAATCTTATGCAAAAATGATATGATTCTAGAGTAAAATTCCATCTCTCAATATGGGATTGTTAAGGTATATTGGTTTATTTACAGATGGGCCTAATACAGAATTTGACTGAGATTGGGATCAAATAAAGTGTAGGCTACTGTGTTGGTCGTTCGGAATTGGCATTTAAATCTAAACTACGCAATAATCTTCTTGAGACACTATTCAGTTGTTATCAGCTACTGTATGACTGCATATAAGTCAATTACTTTTAATAGAATGTAGGGGCCTACTACAGTAAGGACAGGACTTGAGAAGCAAAGATGGTTAAGATTAATATTATTAAGAATATGGATGCCACAGTAACTATGTAAAAATGACACTTTATAGTCTATCATTGTATTGATAGTCAAACACCCCGTTCCAGAACATTCTAAATTGTAATTCTTGTATGCCATGGATGGCAATACAATAAATCGATCCCATTTACAGGTGTCGTACCTCTGTCCGAGTGTCATACCCGTGTCGTTTGCTTCATACGCATTATGCAAAATTGTATGGTACGGAACTCGGTATAAGATCCTTCGCAAGAAAACATAATGGTGGTCAATCCCGTACCAGAATGGAGGGTTGAGCAAAATCTCCAGAGCCAATGAAAGTTAAATAGTTTCCTGACCAATCATTTGACACCATTAGCTTCAGTGTGGGTATTTTGGTACTGTAGGTGTCAATAAAATCACCCAAAACGAAATCAATATGGAACTGTCTTGCTCTATCTATTTGTCTATCGATCGCTCATCTTCATAACCCAGCAAAAATCCGTCACTAATTTAATGTATTGCCCCCAGAGACACCCAAGATTATCTGTGAGTATCCCGCTGGTTACTGGCCTCACAGTTCTTCATATATTCACGATAAGTATGCTAATCTTTTCGCTGCCTTTTGACATTGACATACACTTGGATTCCCTATATCTTATCATGGACTGTTGTGTGAGTTCCGTTTCATTGGTTGGCGACGTTGGGTGTTATTCGCAACATCTGAACTTTCGTTTCGCATTCCCTCCCTAGAGGGCCGTTGTTGTCAAAATATATGAAGGTAAACAGGAATATAACACATATATCATTACCATTACTATATTATAATGAATAATACCATACCATACTATGATGAAACGGGTTTTCTTCGATTCCATTTTAGGATCTAAATATCAATAGGCCTAATAACCAATTAAATATTTGAATTTGAAATTTAATAGCTAGAATAATGGATTAATGTGTATAGTACAATCAATCTAACGTAAAACCAAACATAAATTCCTAATCATAATAAATCCTAACCATAATGATATAGTATTGTAGATCGGTGACAGCCCCTCCCTCCCCAAGATTTGGCAGTGGCCCATCAGCATATAAAAAGTGACCCTTCACCAATATATGGCTGGCATAATGGCAACGGCGTCACTCATTGGCTGCTATCGCTTCAGAGTTAGCCCTTTGGTTTATTTTTACCAAAAGTTTATCTACTACTATGCTGTGGTGTGGAGTGGCTTATTGAAAAATTGTGAAAGTAGTGCCAAATGTGTGACTAGTATCCCGTTCTCCAAAAAATATTTGTAGTGGAACATTGTTGCTTGAAATCCTAAAGAAATTGGCATATAATAATATTAAATGTCATTACAGTAAGGTAGAGTAGTGGAGGATAAGGATAAAAAAAGTGAAGTTTCAGAATAATTTAATTAATTTTGCAATAAGGTCTGATTCAATGGGAATGGAATACATTTAGCCTGAGTTGTCGCAAATTAATTGAGCTATATCTCCGTAACTAGAAGTGTCATGTATTTTTTAATTGCATCAAAAATTACCCAATAAATTAAAGTATCTGATGCAAAAATTAGGCAATTTCACTGCTAGGAAATTTAATAATCTCCACAAATGTTAGAGGATATTTTTCACATAATAATTAGGATTGTTTTTTTGTATTGGTGTCAGGTGTAATAGTTTAGTGTGTTATATAGTACCCACTATCTGTAAGGCTTGAGATTGCAGGGTGAATCTGGGTTTCAGTAATGGGATGCCACTCAAATTTTAGAGCTCCTCATTGCTTAGGCCCGGGTAACACATGAGCTTTCAACATACAAGTTTCAATTAAAAGATAGAACATATTGTAGCCTATGGGGACGTTCACACATAAACAGTCAACTTTCTTCAACATGCAACTCTCAACTTTCAAAGTGCACTAGTCCTATGTTCTATCTTACTTGAAAGTGGAAAGCTGGCATTTCCAGCATTGACAGCCAATCAGAAGTAATGTTTATAAATTATAGCAGCTACAGTATAACATAAGTTTATGTTATATACGGTGTTCGGACACTTCCCCCCCGGACACTTCCCCCCCGGACAGTTCACCCCCGCTCAAGTAGGACACTTCCCCCCCGGACACTTCCCCCCCAGACACTTCCCCCCCGCGGACACTTCCCCCCCGGACACTTCCCCCCCGCGGACACTTCCCCCCCGACTGTTCTTAACTTCGCACATTCGTATTTTTCATTTTGTAAGGTAAACGGACCGCCTGTATCCAGATAAGTTGTATCCAATTTTCCTTTCGTAGCTCAGAAAGTGATCTTTTGCATCCCGATTTTACATTTTATATCCAAGTTTTATTTATGGGTTTTATCAATTCAATTACATCATATTGTTTGCTAATCTTTAAACAATTAATTAGAATTAAAGGAATTAAAAGAAAAATAAACAAAATTTGCCTATAAAAATTTTTCTTTTATAATTTTGAAAAAACTTGTCTAGATACAACTTGTCCTGTAACCAACCATCTTTAACTTTTGTTTATTGCTTTGATGCACCCAGATTAATTTTAACACTTTAACTGGGGGGGAAGTGTCCGGGGGGCAAGTGTCCGGGGGGGAAGTGTCCGGGGGGGAAGTGTCCTACTTGGGCGGGGGGGAAGTGTCCGGGGGGGAAGTGTCCGGGGGGGAAGTGTCCTAGATCCGTTATATACTTTATATTTAAAGTTAGAAGTAGGTTTGCATAGTCCGGTATAGACTTCCTCCACTTGCTATCTCTATATATGCGGTTCTGTTCTATAGATGAGAGCAATTCATCAAAGGATGGAATTGACATTCTCGTAACTGTATAATAAATAAAAAATTCCTTTATTTCTTTTATAACATGTGCCTGCAAATCTTGATAAAGTTTTCTGATAACGCCGTACAACAATCTTTCGTGATTGATCGGGTGAACCCAATATCGGCGTTAATTTCGCCGCCTATGTAAGGCATAATTATGTTAATATTACGTCATCGATTTAGTTATCCATATGAACAATTATTACTTTAAATAAAATAAAAAAAACACATATAATCTCTAAAACAATAGGCCTACAGATTTTTATAACTGCCAACTGAAAATTGTTTAACCCTTTATATCTCGTCTAAGCAATATATACAATAATTTTTATGAGCTGAAAGTTGAATGTTTGAAGTGAACCGGGATGTACAGTAGTTATTTGAAGTTGATAGTTGAAAGTTGAATGTTGGATGTTGAATGTTGAAAGTTGAATGTTGAAAGTTGAATGTTTATGTGTAACCCGGGCCTTAACAGTAAGAATTATCCAATGTAAGGCAGCTTAAGGCGACGCAGGTTTAATGTATCGGTGGCTGGTATCGGTTATTTATCAGGTATTTATTAATTTTTTCCATTTCTGAAAAAAAACGATAATGTTACATATTTATTAATTCTGACTGTAATATTAATTTCGTGTATTAAATCCTTTGCATATTTTTATTCAGAATTTAGTTGAGAGCCGAAATATGCCGGTTTTACCAGTTGAATCGGAGGTTATGGAAGTTAAGAAATCAACAGAGTTGCTCGAGTCTGCGGTAAATTATTTAATCCCCATGTCTCTTTGGTGGCGGGCGTTTTTTAATATTACAGCGAGGTTTATTTAATGTATTACTGGAGGGTCTATTTATTGTTGTGCTATTGTGTATATATACTTTTCTGAGGGAGAGGACATATATTCATTGTCTAATCCATAATCTATGTTCTAATTGGTATTATTAATAAGTATTAAGTATACAAATAATGTAGGCCTACCACCGATTAAAATAATTAAATATATATTTTATAATCTTTTATAAATGCTACTTTTTAAGGGTTTTATTATTAAAAAATTTAACTAAAAGTAACTTATTATGACTACAATTCTATTAAATAATTGCCTATGTAGTTATCCAAAAATAACTGTAACTCTGGCTGATCAACTAATACAAGTTGGTAATTTTTATTACTAGGCCTACTTACTGTAAAGGCATATAATAAATATAATTATTTTTGTTAGTGTTATTGTATAATATTTAGTTTACTATTTGTAAAACAATATTATTATCAAATCATATTCTTCTAAATTTTATATTAATATATTTTTCGGATTATTTCTAAAATAAAGATTTTCTTGATGCAGAATATATCCGGGGGCCGCCGTAATAGACCGAAATTGGCTGTTGAACCTGAGGTGATCAAAGTTAAGAAATCGACAGGCTTGTTGGAGTCTTCGGTAAATTATTTAATCCCTCTTACCCAATGGTGGCGGTTCTTATGGTGTTGGGTTAATTTTTCGTGACTTTATTTTTTTTATAATTGTATTTATGGCAGGGGTATAGGATCTTACTCCCGCATAATATTAATCATCCAGCAGGAGATTGTTATCATACTACAGTAACGCATTATCTAACTAGGAGACGCAACAGTTAAAGAAAATACTGCAGTGATTCAATCGAGTTGGTCAAGAAAAGTCTAAATATTACATAAATTATTTGCTCTATTTAAAATAATTTTATTTAAATATATGCCAATAAACAGATATCTAATATTTTATTTTTAGCCTAGTCACTCTGCTATGCAATCAGACAAACCATTGGACGACATGACTGAGTCACGTGATAAATACATACAATGGAATGTGAGACCACCTCAAGGCAGGGGCCCGCAGGAGTGGGTTAAACCACAGGGTTAGTTTAGTTTCATACTATTTTATTTATACGGCATGGGTATTTATTTGTAGATTATAATGCATATGAAAAATTATAACATCTTCATTGGGTAGGTCTATAAGTTGAATTTAATATGATTTATTAAAACTTTGCTTTAATAACCTCCACTCTCCTTCATTTACGTAAACCTTGGTCCCTTAGGAACTCATGATTTCCGAACTACCCATCACACAGCCTTTGTGGAGCATAACATGCCTTCGAGAACATCCTTCAAGCCAGACAACTCTTCGCGTAAACTCGACGTACCTTTTGAAGGACGAACTAATTACACGTAAGTAAACGATAATTAATTAAATCGCGCTGTTTTTTTTGTGTTTTTTTTTTTACCTAAACAGAAGGAGGGGACACGACTCAAACCCAAAAGTGTAACATCGTATAATTTGTTAAATATGGATGTATTTGTATCTATTGCACCACACTTTATACTGTCTTTGTTTCTTACAGTCAAGACTTTGTCCGCTGGCCGACAAGTCACAAGATCCGCGGGGACCCCTCTCGCAAGGACTACCAAGAACCCAAGGAACCATTCGGAGGTATGGCAACCTACAGAGCCCACTACATCCCTCAGCCAATAGGACCACAGAAGAGCTATAAACCTGAGTCCTATTACCAAGAAGGGGGCCAATTCGAAGGAAATACATTGTATAGGATAGGTTGGTGAACTTGTTTATTACTATACACTGTAGTACATACTTATATGGCATCTGAATTCTAGAGACAGGAAGGAGGGGGGAGATAATAAATAATACCCCGCCTCTTTGCTAAATCATTCATTTAAGGAAATGAGTAGGGGCCTAGGTTACAGTTGCAAGTTATTCTAACCAAAACTATAAACTAAAGTCTATAGAACATGTTACAGTTTAATTTTTGAGAGTAATCATCTGTTATTTGCCGATTGTCTCCAGGAGAAGGATGAATTTTTATAGGGTCGAAAGCACCCCCCCCCCCCCCCCCCCCCCCCCCCCTCTCCCCCTCTATCTGGAATTCTAATATGTACAAGGAATACGTAGTAGTCTGCATGACGTAACTATTAAGGGTATATACAAATTACCTGGAATCTTATCTTCTTAGAAGGGTGATTTTTCTGGGCTGCAGTACGCCTACTGTAGAACAATTAATTGTTGCAGTCCTTGTTGGACTGCAAATTATACGAGATCCATTGGTGATACAATGGTGTATACAACAGGATTCTGATCATGGATCATTGCGTAGCCCACTAAATAAACGACGTGTTTAACAAAATCGGTAGTTACCGAGGGTCACCTTACGGGCACTTCGGAAGAGCTTTTCCGTCACTGTCCGTCACAGAAGTGATCAGAGAACGTGCATCACCTTGTTCTATGACAGCCGCCGGTTGGCTAGAGGTAGTCAGCCACTGACATAACTGAAACGTCTTTGCTAAATGAGTTATGATCATGATAATTCAGATTACTGTAATTGTGGATTTATATGGGTGATAGCGAAGGTGTTACGATGCGGGGTCGGCCGGCGATGCATCCTGGTTGTGTGCGGCCGATATGTAATAATAAAGTGGTCCAAGTTTTAACTGTGATGGTTTCGATGAAACTGCGTTTAATGGTTTAACTGGTTTTTCATTCATTCCTTCTCTTTCCAGATTTCACTGCTAAGAATACAGGACCGTGTCCGGTAGTGGAACTACCTAAACACGGGTACACTTTCGCAGAAGTCAACCCCCGAGGTCACAGAGTCTACCAGAAGGCTAACGGAGTCCCGGTAGACGCCTAACACCCATACCAATGGAATTGTTCCAGTTCATTAGAACAAAACTTTTGTATTTAAATATTCACAAAATCGACTTTTATAACTTTAATGTTGGATTGGGTAACAACGTCTTTATGTGCGTTAGAGGTAATTCTATTTTTATTGACCTTTCTACACACCTTCTACAGTACACAATTTGATAACTATGTTTAAAAGATAGCTTACTGATATTGTTGTTGCAGGTGACTGAATAAGATTAAATCTAATGCGATTACGTGGCTGTAATTATTCCATGCTATATTATATTTTAGTAAAAATAAAATAGTTTAATTAGAAACAGTGGGACACCATGAATTGTAAAAAATAACTTCATATTAAGGGAAATGGAGGGTGCTTAAAGAGTAACACGAACGAAAACAGTGGAACACACCCAAACACATTCTAAAAACTGCCGAACACAATCGAACACATTCAGAAATAGAAAGAGCACAAACAAATAACACCGGGTACCAACTTTTAGATAAAATTAAAAACGCGTTGCTTTTCTATAAGTAAATCCCCGAAATTATTGATTGTCGCGAAATTAAATATTCATTCAGGTTCATCAGGTACCGTACCTATTATTTGTTGTGTAGGCCTACTGCTGTACTGTATAACAAACTATGTTGGGAATCCTGCCGGGTACGACTGCCGTACCTGTCACATATATAGTAATAGCGGGTTAGCTAATAGGGCTGTGTACTGGACTAGAATAGCTTGGGCTGGGACTGATTGCTGAGGATATGAATTAGGAAGTTAGGCCCGTTACCGTACGTACATGGCGTACATTATCGGTACAACATACAGTAGGTACCGATACCTACCTGCCTACTGCTTCACTGGAATATAAAGAGCTGGTAGGTAGGGATCTTTGCCCTGCTGCTAACCACACTTAACTTAGGCCTACTACAACTGTAGGTTCATTTATTAGTTGTCGGCTTCGGCTTGGCCTGATCTGATAAGAAATTAATATTTAATTTCGCGACAATGGTGACTAGCATTGGTGACTAGCGGGCTGAAATAGTGGTGCTTCAAATTAGATTTTGGGGTTAAGAACGCCTTACTGTTAGCAATGATTGGTCGGACTTTGGGGATAGTTTTACCATTGGGATGGGTCAGATCCATTGGGGTTTATGATCTTTCTGGTGATGAAGATAATATGCAAAACGGTGAAGGTGTTTGGGAACGGGTAAGTTCTGAGTTCAGAATTTTTTAGTGCTACTTTATCTAGAAGGGCGCGGCATTTTGCTGTGTAGTTCTTTAATAATGACCTGTTGTGGTGGTTGGCACGGTCGGTATGCCGGTCATATTATGTGGAAGAGTCAAGGGTGTGAGGATTGGTGTGACGGGATCAGAGATCCCGACCGGGTTAGAAATGTACGCATCACCGTTCTGCTGGGGATCGTGCTAGTAGCTTTGGCCGAGGCCGTTGGGGAAAAACAGTAAGAGTTTCTGTTGTCTCTCGATATTGATTAATATGGACGATAATAGCACGCCAGTAGATAATAAGCAGAAAATACAAGTTAATTATTACCGGTATGGTGGTGGCGGTCATTAACTATGACCGGTGCTGCTAGCCTCTACTAGCTGCCTTCCCTCCGAGGTGGTTTTGACCTCTCACCTTTCTCTGTGGCTTTGGGGCTTGTGTCGCCCCCCCCCCCCTCCCCCCAATGTTGGTTGTGATACGAGATTAATATTGGTAATCTCGTATCCCCAACATATTGCTAAAATGCCACAAGTCCCATTTTCTGGTGGGTAATGAAGTGGAATTGAATCTGCTTGCACTCCCCCCATGCTATCTTCCCGGTGAGAAGATAGAACCCAATCTACTATCGGGTGTGGAGTGGAGTTCTTTTCTCGGGGTTGGCTTTCCAGGCCGCTCCTCCTGGGTATGTTATTGCTACCCCTCCTTGGTGCAATCGCGAGCTATGTTGCACCAAGGTATCTGGGGTCTCTGTTCGAGACAATTGTGGACTCTCTTCGCACAATTTTCTAGATCCTCTCTCTAATCTTACTCTCGGACCTCTTCGTCCCTTACTCTCTCTCTTACTGCTCGCTCCCCACACTTGAATTGCACTCCTCTCACTTCCACACACGCCAACACCTCCTCTCCATACTTCCCTCGTACTCAACCCATTTTGGTTCTCATCCTTCATGCACTTATTGGGTCCCACACATGTGTGCATCATGTTAGTGGGATCCGTCTAAGTCTCGTCCGATTGTAGTCAAGTGGTCCCCAATCCCAGTAGCTAATTGGAAAAGGTTGTATATGACTATAGTACTTACTTTGATTATATTCATTCTGATTATATTGATTATTTACATACATACATACTAATTGCACTTAGTTATATTTTGCACTTAGGAGTTCGTATATATACTCCCCTATGTGGTGCCTTCCAGGCACGCCCACATTTCCCCTTTGAGTCCTAGTTCGCTCCTCCCGTCTTCAGGAACCATCTTAGTTCTTTCCCCCTGTCATCGTCTTGTCTGGGTCGCTTCCTTCCCTCTGGCTTGTCCTCCCTGAGACTCCTCATTCTCGCCATTACCGCCTTGCTAATTCCCGTGGTCGATTCTTTGGGCGCTGGTGTTATCAACTCCCGGTAACGCTTTGCAGGTGGCCCTTCCGAATGCCCCTCCTGCTTCCCCCTGGTAGCGTTCCACAATATCATTTTCATCGTTCGCGGCACGTGCTCCGCCAGAAAATCCCTAAACTCTCCTCTGTTTTCTGGCGTCCATCGATCCAAATACCTCTGCGTGTTGATGACTCCTCCATACGATGCCGCTGTCGCTTCCTCCTGGTATGTGGGGCTTCCTGATTGATGTTGAAGAAACCCCACCGGAACTCCTGGGCCTTCATCCTCTGTCGCATCATAACGCCAACGTCGGCCCACTCCTCGAAGATCTTAAACTTCTCCTCATCGTCCATCTATTCGCACTGGCGCCCATAGTGCCCTCGGAAGTTACACTTTGATCAGCAGTTGTGCAGCCTCGGACATGCTCCCATCCTATGGCTCGACTCGCGGCAGTAGAGGCAACTCATCCCCTTCTGAAATCGATACAAACAGCTCTTTTCCTGGTGAGTCAGACTCCCACAGTAATCACAGCCGTGTATCAACGCATCCCGCCCCAAGTCGTCTTTTGCCCCGAGCGGTCTCCTAGGTCTGTGGAGCCGTTGGTAAGCAAACTTCTGGACATTAACGTCTCTATCCATATCTACGTCCTCCTCCCGCCTTGGCATTGTCTCCCCAAACACTACCCGTGGTGCTGTTCACAGTTGCTCGCCCAACCTGATGATGCTCCCCGCGAAATCCATCGCTGGCTCCTCGTGCACCCAGGTTCGCTTGCCGGGTTTATCCCAGAAGGCCCTCGCCCCGCTGGCCGTCACCACTCTCCCGCCCACCCAGTCCATATCTCAGCGGCCGATCCCCCCGATGGGCGGCATCTCCCCGAACCCGTCGTCATCCCCCTCCATCACCGGGAGTGGATCCAGACCCAGTATCCCGGTAGACCCACTGTGTCCCTTTCTGCCTTGGCTTCTACCCGTAACTTTCCATCCCTCCTGTTCCCTCGGTCTCTTTCTTACGGAATCGCCCTCAGAGCCCGCTGGCATGGGCATCGCTTGCAATCCCGATGTCAACTGTTTTGGCGATTCTTCCGTCCATCCTAGGTCCTCCCCCAGAAACTCGCCCGAGCTCCCTGATACCCACCTCAGCTCGTCCAAGGTCTGGGCCTCGAACCCGTAGTCCTCTCCCCTAATCTCCGCCTCTCTCTCATCTGCCTCCCTCCTTTCTCGCCTGGCGACTTCTTCCAGTCGCTTCTCCTCAAGTCTATCCGCTTCCAGCTTCTCCCATCTCTTGTATGGTGTATCCACCTCCCTGTCTACTAGGTGCTGGCTGTTGTAGTACACCGACTTGCCCTTCAGCTCCGGGTGGTCTACAAGACCTTCGAAGGCCACCTTAAAGGCTCTTCTGTAGTTTAGAGGTGCTCCTGATAGCAGAAACGCTGTCGGCTCTCTTCCGATAACCACGGCCATGAATAGGTTTAGTAAACCTATCATTATCCAGTCATCCTGTAGGATATATCTCTTCTGATATATCTTTATCGCTCCTCTCCGGAACTGATACACCTCCTGTTTCCCTGGCCTCGCTCCCCATTTCAGCGAGTTCGCCAGCTCCGCTCCGTACTCCTCTCGCAACATACTCCAGTCCATCGGCTTGTGGCAGACAAGCCCCATGAGCTGGCCCATCGCCACTGCTCCACAATGTCCCCTGCCCGCTCCATGCTCCTCCCAGAACTTGCCCCAGTCCATCGGCTTGTGGCAGACAAGGCCCATGAGCTGGCCCATCCCCACTGCTCCACAATGTCCTGTGTTCTCTACCACCCCCAAAGTGCCAATTTTTCTTTAGTTTTAATTTATTTTTCTTATGTTCCCCCCTGTCTGTGCTATTATCCTATCTACCTTTCTTCCTTCTTACTATGTACCCTACTACTACTATACTATGCCTACATACCCTTTACTTTCTTACTACGTGGCGCTTTTGGTGCCCACAACCTCTAACTTCTATGGTACTATGTACCCTAATACTGCTACTATGGTATACCTACATACCATACCCTTCACTCTCTTTCTACATGGCGCTTTTGGTGCCCACAACCCCTCTGCTACTACCTCTATGGTATACCTACATACCATACCCTCTACTCTCTTTCTACGTGGCGCTTTCGGTGCCCACAACCCCTCTACTGCTACTTCTATGGTATACCTACATACCATACCCTCTACTCTCTTTCTACGTGGCGCTTACGGTGCCCACAACCCCTCTACTGCTACTTCTATGGTATACCTACATACCATACCCTCTACTCTCTTTCTACGTGGCGCTTTCGGTGCCCACAACCCCTCTACTGCTACTTCTATGGTATACCTACATACCATACTCCCTTTTTTCTTACTACGTGGTGCCTGGAAAGCCTCAGTGCCCTCAACTTCTAACTCTTACGGTACTATGTACCCTGCTACTCCGGTACTATGTACCATGCTACTACTCTCGTGGTATGTCTATATACCACATTCCCTAACTTCTAACTTCTTACTAACTCTTACTAACTCTTAACTAGTGCTACCTACTATCTAACTTTCTACTACTGTTACTTTCTAACTTTCTACTATCTCACTTCTTATTATTATTTTTATTATTTATTTTATATTTTGTGTGGGAAGGGCGTCTCGCCCTCATTCCCACCCATCTGAGTCCAACGTATTGGATGACTAAACTCTAAGGTATTCCTTGATCTTCCATCGATTCTTCCAGCAGGCACTCTCCCACTGCCCGCCTGTAGGTCCTCTTATCCTTCGCCCCACTCTCCTCGTCAAATCCAACTCTCTAGGAATTGATTCTCCCTCCTCTACCACCCTAAAATCGGGTCTTTCGGTCGCCTTCTTGATTTCCTCATGGTCCCCTGGCAGCAAAATGCCACCCTTCATCTTGTCGTCACCTGGCGGTAGAATGAAAAGAAATAGAAAGAATAGATAAAACAGAATGGATAATAGTAATCCTATCCCTTTCCACCCTGTCTTCTTATTTGACCTTCCCCATTTCGGTATGCTTCTCAACCGGACCGGCATCTCCTCCGGACACTTTTCCGGACATCTCACCATCCACTCTTCTCCATCCTCATACCAATAGTTGCCGGGAACATCCTTGTCCCATCCCATCGTCTCTAAGTCTTCCGCGTCGAATCCATTCTCCTCCACCCACACTCTTGCTGTAGCTTCCCCTCCTATTTCATCTACCGATGGTATTTCTCTGGAACGATCCTCTATCCTTTCACCAAGCTCCACTATGCGTGGTTCCAGATCCATACCCAACTCCTGGTATCCTTCCCCGGGCCGCTTGTCACATGGGACCTTCCCATCGCCCGTCTCTGCTTTCTCCTCTTCATCCTTAACAGTGCCTGATAGCATGCACCCTGATGTCTCCGACACCCTGAGTGGAATCTTGGTTTTAATTGGGCCGCTAAGCGTCCATCCGAACGGCGTGAGAATCGCCATCGGATCCCGCTGCTTATTCTCTCCGAATATGGTCCTTACTCTCTCGTGGGCCGTCGGACAATCCATTCTGACTATGATGGATACCTTCGAGACATCCACTTCCGGTATTGAGAAATCGATATCGTCCAGGAATTGCTCGACCTTGATTTTAGTGGGTCGCCTGGCATTTATGTTAATCGATTCTATTATCTGTATGGAGTCAATGGCCGCCCCATAATCACATCCTGGTGCTATTGCTGATATCTCGCACCTTCCCGTCCTCATCTCCAGGACCTCATCCTTGCTCGAGATAGTAGTTACTGCCATCCTACTCGGCCTCGTCTGTAACTCTATCTCCTCGGCCAGCCAATTCTCCACCAGTGTGAAGGCTGCTCCGCTGTCGACCAACATCAATGTTGTGACTGATCGGCCGCCCTTTCCTGTTATCCTCACTGGTACTACCCCAAGTAGTACTTTCCTCT
This sequence comes from Nemertoderma westbladi, assembly GCA_032718475.1. Classification (NCBI taxonomy): domain Eukaryota; kingdom Metazoa; phylum Xenacoelomorpha; order Nemertodermatida; family Nemertodermatidae; genus Nemertoderma; species Nemertoderma westbladi. The sequence goes on along the minus strand of JAUCBJ010000104.1, from coordinate 14,560 downwards.
TTCTCCTTGCTCCCGTTGTGCTCGTAGCCATGGTTTGGCCTCCAGTCTCATCGTCTCCTATCGGTGTTTCTCTACACTCTCCGAATCTGTGTCCTTCTACCACGCATCGATGACATAGTCCATTTGTATCCGCGTAGGCTACATGATCTTGTTTAGGCAACGCTTGCCATTGCTTACAACTCATGGTCTTATGGGTTCCATCCCTATGCAATTGACATTCGTATCCTGGATTGTAGCGCTCCCTGTATAACCCTTCACGTATTGCGCGTAGATTCATATCTACCGGTTTAGTGTTTTGGTTATTTGGACTCGGCCTACAGGGTGTGTTGGGATTATATTTGTTTGCGTTGTTATTTTGTTTCTGTCCCTGCCACTGTGTGGCCCTACTCCCAACTAACTGTGGACTAGCAGTCCCCTGCATGGCCGCATGTGGTAGCGACTGTCTCACTCTCGGGAATGGATCCGCCGGACTGTGTTCGGGTTTAGGCCTGTTGTATTCAGCTTTTGGTGCCTTCCCCAAACTATCCTCACTGTAGACTGGGTCTGTAATCAACTCTGCCTCATAATTGAGGAAGTTCGACATTTCTTCTAGGCCCGGTTCCGCACCTTTCTTCTCCTGGGTGGAGAAGGCGATCTTCCTCCACTTGTTTCTTAGCCAGATTGGCAGTGCCTGCGCTATCGTGGTGATTGTTCGCGCTTTTAGACCTTTAGCAGTTTAACCTGCCAAATTTAGGTGTCTTCTAGGTTATAAATCGACTTTAGCCTATAACAAGTATTTGATACACATAAAGCTACATTAGCCGAAGCCAGCCTATGCGCGATCATTCACCCACGGTTAAGGGAGACTGGATTCGGATGCTCTGACCTTATTGCGGTGTAGGCCTACTGTACTATTCGATTGATCGTTAATATATAATCTCTGACAAATATTATTCACTTTCGGGAAATATTAACAGTTCCTTTAGGACGTGGCGCTCTAAGTATGTAAACAGAGTTATGACTTACACTAAACACAACGGGATGGCTAATGATTCACGTATAAAGCGCATTCTTTAGGAAATGCTTTGTTATCTATCACACTCATGCACACTACCGCACACTGCTGTACACTGATCTGCCGACCTTCACTAATTTTAGTCATATATAAAGAGAACAGCAATTGACACATGTAGGGCCTATGAAATAGCATTCAATTCACTCCAAAACCACTATAATGTAAGTCGCAATTGCTATATGTAATCGGTCTCTCTAACCTTTAGTATATCAAGAAGATTGGGGTTTTATGATTATTTATCGATATTCTCCAAATATAACAACATTCCATCAAACATCCTGATAACAATTAATAACCGACAGTAAATAGCAGTAAAATAATGCGGTGAAAGGTATGTATAATATAATATGATGAGTTAATGTGTGACTTGATATGATAACAGTTATACGTTTCTATGATCAAAGCCGTTCTAATGTTTGGCTAAAGTCTGAAACACAGAGTAATTCCACAGCCGATGTTCTGGGCTCAGGAAAAAAGGTAAACAAAGACCATAATGCATTGCGCGATTTCCCGGAGGCTTCTGTACAAATAAAATGAAAATCGCTCTGATTGGTCGAGCCGAACAAAGAACAAAGAAAAGCTCTACGTGGACATATCAGCTGATAGATGTCGTCATCTGAACTACACTGTATTAAGAGTATTTTGGAGTATTGTGGCATAAAATGGCTTGTTATGTCCGCTAAAGTACACATACAGAAAAATGGCTTTTTATGTCCACTAAAACACCTACACAGTAAGAAAACGGCTTTTTATGTCCGCTAAAACACCTACAGAGTACTTAGCGGGGAAAATGACTAGCTAGAACCGCAAAAGCCTTTACACCGCTCCCAGAAAATGGGATTTAATTCTATAAAATATAAATAATCACAGTTTCTAAAATATAAAAATACTCTAAACAGTTAGTCTTTCTTGCGCGGACGGCGTTTACGCAGTTTTTTGAGGCTAGCAAGAGTCCTTTTCTCTTTGGGGCGAGCCACTTTACTAGGGGGGCTATAACTCCTGGGTGAAGGGTGCAATACAATTGCATCGGAAGGTTTAGGATTACGGTCGGTGTATCCGCCGGTCGAGGTACCTGGTTGATCGATATCAACCTCAGTGGAGCGAGGTCTAATGGCTTTTAGAGCGCATTTTAGGACAGCAGCTCCTACTGGTCCCTGACGAGTCGTCTGAACGATAGCGGTAGGTGGACCGTGAGTGGTGAGAAACTTCCTCGGTTTAATGGTTCTTTCCAACTCACGTTCAGTTCGGGCTCGATATTCGTAGGGCCGTCGATGTACTTCCTGCAACTCTGGATGCGAGTTGATGAACAAATCACCATACTCCGGGTCTTGACGAATGAAGTTGATCAAGTTGTATGAATTAATATCGTTAGGATTGATGTTCCTGAGATATTTACGAACAAATTTCGTGGAAATACACTCACCAACACGCTTCATTAGTTCGTAACTCGGTGTGCGTGATTTTTGTTCAACAGACGCGAATAGATAAGGATGGAACGCATAAACTCCTTCGTAGGCGCGTCCAGGGTAATAGCGATGGCGTGACTCACAATGTAAATCCGCATTCGCTTCCCAAGCTCGGATGTAGCGCAGGGTAATCATCTCATCTACGCTTTCCAGATCGCGGTTAAAAGGGCAATCAAAACTGGCATGTCCTTTAAGTTGACAATGATGACATTAAGTCATAAATTGGGGGCAGACTGCGAAAATGTGCAAGTTATTGAGTCTGCAATACGCACAATAGATTTCCATCGCCGGTTGTTCGTGGAAATAGGAGCAGGGTACGTCTGAGTCCATGGGGGTGAGATGATCTCTCGATGCGTATAATCGGCAACGTTTTCGAGAAACATAGTTGGCGTGCCGATAATCGTATGCGGTGAGACATTGTGGACCTTGATACCATTCTAAGACGTAGTCGTTGTCGCTGCTCCGGGGCGCTGTAGGCTGAATCTCCTCGGATTCTAAACATATTGGTTCGTCTCCCAATTGCATAGCTGAGGTAGGTGCGGCTGTCTCCTCAAGCGAACCCACTGTCTGAACTTCCACGATAGAATAACCCGTGGGTATTCGAGGTCTTTGTATAACAGAGGAATGTAAGTTCTGTATACAAACGTCTTTGAAAATGGCGAATCCGGCGCTGTCTAACTTCTCAGCTGCTGAGTCTCTTAGGCTGAGCTTAGTCAGAGCGCGGTCCTTGAACTGACTATCAACGTTACGGAACGGAGTCAGAAAGTGCCTGAAACATTCGAAGCGGATGAATTTATTGTGTTCATCTAGCTTGGCGAGTTTGGTTCCAAGTATTAAGGGATGGGCACGTATAGTACGACTGCACACATCGGCTAGCCAACCGGCAAGTGCGGCGTTTTCAAAGATCGTGTATATAGCTAAGGAGGGACGAAGTGGAATACTCATAAAGCTATACATGACGCCAGGTGCGGTCAATGGTCCGTCAAAGTATAATCGAGAATAATGATCTCCATATACTTGTTGATAGTTGATAGGATTTCCGACCTTGAAATTCCATCCGTATTCTTGAAAGGCAAGATGTCCGATGGAGGTTCGTTGTACTTTAGTAATGCCGCTGGGTGTATTGGCATACATAGTGCGGAAGAAACCTCGGCCTTCTGCCCAGGGAGCAATCAGCTGAGTATCTACAAAAGGATATGGGATATTCTCCATGTTCCTAAAGTCGTTTTGGAGATCTCCATAAACAGCTGAGCCGATTTTAAGGATTCTTTCATTAAACAACATCTCGAGCACGGGCTGGGGTAACATCGATCCATCGATACCCATGGCCGGTTTGCGCTCGGTGTCAGTGACGTAACGCTGCGCGAGTTCGAATTGTCCATGTCGGAGTTTCTTTTGTATCTCGGTGAGGGTCTCAAAAGAATAATCAATCACATCGGAACACGCTCGAGTAAATACGTGGGTAGAACCAGCTAGTCCTCGTATATGTATCATGCGAGTAGTTCCCAGTTCTCCACCCGGAACGCTACCTTCGTTATCGTAAGTGACAACTCTATACATCTCGATAACGTTAAGAGTTTCGTTCCATTCTTTAGTGGCGTTTTCTAGAGTCATTCCCACTGGATGCCACAAGGTGGCGCATTCGCTAGCATTAGGTAGATCTCTATACTTCAAATCGATTGTAATTGTATTGTGGGGGGTATTAGGGGGGTGAACCTGTAAGGTCCAGAATGGGTGCAGATCGATGTTCTGTCTGTGGTTGGGGTTGTCTGATTGGATGTCGGTAATGGAGGTTTGGAAATTAGTACTGTATTGTTATGTAAGTGGGAAGTTACAAGGGGTGTGTCGGTGTAGGGTGGGATAGTGAATCGGTGATGTGGTGGGGGGTTGCGTTTTGTATGGGCCGGGTGTCGTTTCCTTGAGATTGGTGGGGTGTGCGGACACTTCCCCCACCGGACAGTTCCCCCCCGTTCAAGTAGGACACTTCCTCCCCAGACACTTCCCCCCCCCCCCAGACACTTCCCCCTGTACACTTCCACACCCCCAACTGTTCTTAACTTCGCACATTCTTATTTTTAATTTTGTAGGGTAAACGGACCGCTTGTATCCAGACAAGTCGTATCCAATTTTCCTTTCTTAGCTCAGAAAGTGATCTTTGGCATCCGGATTTTACATTTTGTATCCAAGTTTTATTTATGGGTTTTATCAATGCAATTACATCGTATTGTTTGCTAATCTTTAAACAATTAATTAGATGACCTATAAATTCCACCCCCCGAATGATATACTGTTTTTATTAACTATAGAATTATAATAATTAATTGTTTTAAATATAGGTATTATAATAGTCTTCTTCAAATTGTGCCAAAAACTGCTTCAAATTGTTGCAAGAAGTGTTCGGGGGGGAAGTGTCCTACTTGGGTGAGGGGGAAGTGTCCAGGGTGAACTGTCCGGGGGGGAAGTGTCCTAGATCCATTGGTGGGTGTCGGTGACTATAGTACTCGTCTAGTCACCTTTTCACTTGGTGGGCGGCGGTTTCTGGGAGGATTTGGGGTTGCGCCAACAAACAAGGGTGGGTGGGAATGGTGGGTGGCGCGTTGCACGTGGAGTGGTTGGTTTCGAGAGGTGTGTCTGTCTCATGTTGGACATGTCGCGGCTCTTATAGTGGAGTTTTGATGCCGCCGTGGATATGTCGACTCTTGCTTCTACGCGGTCTGTTTCAGTGAGACCGCAAAACAGGATGAAGTTAAAACCTAAACCAGCAGCAGGGCGATGATTTATTAGGTTTTAAACATAAAGTAAAGTTTTAAACATAAAGACAAAGTAACAATTCTGAAATATAAGTTCATAATTTTATTTACCCAATAATTAATTTAGAGCCTACGGACGGCTACTTTAACCAGGTATTTGATTTAATTTAATATTAGTTTTACTTATTAATTAATAATAATATCGGTAGGGCGTAGGCCTGGCATATGCCTTATGCCTACCTATTTATTATACACAGAGAATATCACCTGTTCTTAGTGATATATCGTCTATCACTCCTACGACAGGTGATATTCTGTTTATCACATGTGTTCGAACTTATTGAACACGAAGAGGGCCATCCTGCATAATAAGGTATAGCGAACTGTTGCCGTCAGTTCCTGAATCAAGGGAATGGACGCCGATGTAAGTTCCCAGGGGTTGCGCTAGATCCCAAAATACTATTCACCGGAATTATTGGTGTTGGGGAAACTTAGGATTTGTAATGCAGATCGTGAGAAAAGAATAGTTTGGATTGAATGTTAATTTATTCACTGCTAACTGATTCCTTAGACGAACTGTTGCATCAACTAATTCTTCACAATCTGATTCTGAATAATTTGGGGCTCCCATACACCAAATAATTAGAATAAACACATACATCAGTAATAAACCTACAGTACAAACAATTTATTTAGTATTTACTTTATAGGACGACAGACTTACTTTATATGATTTTAACCACCCCAACTACGTTTGATACCCATGTCTAGTCGGTGTCTGTCATGTCTGGCGAGGGGCTACAGCTTCCGTTACGTTCCGAGTCCTTTTCAGGCTCGTAATAGCTCCGTCGACTGCAGTCTGCTCTGTCCGTCGGTGTCGGGTGAGGATAGACAGCTTCCGTTACGTTCCGAGTCCTTTTCAGGCTCGTAATAGCTCCGTCAGCTACCTGTCGACTCCGTCCGTTAATATCCGTAGTGTCTGGTGAGAGGATGCAGTTTTCCGTTACGTTCCGAGTCCTTTTCAGGCTCGTAATAGCTCCGTAGACTGCAAACCACTCCGTCCGTCGATGTCTGTCGGTCGAGGGAGGAAATATGGTTTTCCGTCACGTTCTGAGTCCTTTTCAGGCTCGTAATAGCTCCGTAGACCATAATCCTCTCTGTAAGTCACATGGTCGTGCGAGCAGAGGAGAGCGATTTCCGTTGCGTTCCGAGTCCTTTTCAGGCTCGTAATAACTCCGTAGATCACAAACCCCGCTCCGTCAGTGTCGGTCCTTTGCGGAGCGCTATGCCAATTGGTTCCGAGTCCTTTTCAGGCTCGTACTACGCACAGCGAACTAGCGCACCGCGCAGGCGGTCCAAAGTCCGGTTCCCTTCCCACTGACCCCTCCTCCCTTCCCCGTGGCCTCCTGGTCTGCTTGTTTCCGAGTCCTTTCCAGGCTCGTACTACTCACAGTAAAAGAACCCACTGGGGAAATCCGAGAAGTTCAAACCAAATTCCCGCTGCGTGGCCTCCTGGTCTGCTTGTTTCCAAGTCCTTTTCAGGCTAGTACTACTCACAGTAAAAGAACCCACTGGGGAATAGGTTGTCCCTTCGCTCTAGGCTCGGACGCACGGCCTAGGCTAGGCTGTCAGGATCTCTACCTGAAGCCAAGTACTTGATTCCTTGAATATCAGGGCCACCTTTTAACCTTGGAAAGCTGACAATTTGATAGTCAGCCTTCCCGGAAAACAGCCCATAATCGAATAATTTTGGGTTTTATAGACTTCTAGTTTTTTGCCCACCATCCCCGGGTATATTTGGAATTTTCATTTGGAATGAGTTTGTGATTCGGTGGGTACCCGGGGCCAGGTTGAAAATAACGCGAACACTCCACCCAAATGACCCTTTGCAGCGTCGTTCCTGGAGCTGCGGGGGGGGGGGGGGGGGGGGGGGGGGGGCATTTTCCATAATTTTATCAGTTTTTATTTAGTTATTATTTAGTCCTAGAGTTTATTTATTATATATGAAATCCTAAAATATACGGTACAATGTTCCTTGGGAGTTCTATTTGGAGTGCTTCTCTCTATAGGTTTTCCTCTTCTTAGCCCATCTCCCCTCATCGAGTGCTGCTGCCGGTGGAGGCTCATCGGAAACTGTGGAAACCATCATCACTTGTCTCCTGTCTGGGCTTGCGGGAGGCAATGGTGTCTGATCGATGTGTCTATCGAGTTCTCCTTTTTGGGCGATAAGGAACCATTGGTCATATCCCAGTTCCTCTCGGTACGAATAGAGACGCCGTATAACTTCCGTCGGTCCGAATAATATGGCGGAAAGAATGAGATCCTGGTGGCTAAAGCGAGGTTCTTCTTCTTTACCAACACCTCCGGGAAGGTGAAATATCCTGTTGGCATGTCTTTCGCCACTTCCTGGGGTTTATTTGACTGGGTTTCTCCCAGCGTGATGTCGATAACCGCTTGGAAGGCGTGATCGGCAACCTGTTTCAGGCTGCATTTGTCGAACGATCAGGGTTGTAACTGGATTAAGGCTTTCAACGCTCGACAGCAGAAGGTCCCGAAAGTGAACGACTCCATGGTGACGTATATGTAGTGTCGTTCGCTGGGGTTTTCCCATTGGTAGTACATTGCACAGTCCCGCTCTACATCGCACCAATGCGGGTCTTTCCTGGATGAAACGTATAGGTCATCATGGCCGAGATAGAGTTTAAGGTAATCCTGGAACCGGTAGGGTTTGAAATCGATACCACCATTCAGTACAGCTAGATACCCTAAGCTGGTCTTATTCTTCTTAATGTCTCGGAACGGTTGCATACAGTTACTGTGTCTCATCCAGGCAAGCAACACTTGCATATCGACAAAGTTGTTTAGGGTGAGGACATCCAGTTTCCGTTTGCGATCTTTCAGCGCACTGATAAAGTCGCTACGTAGATCGCTCTTAATATCAGAGCCAATCTTGATGATCCCATTGTGCAGTATTAGGTTTCTTATATCAGAGGGTATGATCCATAACGCTCCGACCAGTCTATCTTCGGATTGTGGAGGAATTCGGCAGATTAAAACTTGCCGAAGATTACAACCATTGATCGACTGGTGTTCTGTGAGTTGTATTCCGCCTGGTAGGCTTCCATAGACTTTATATCTTCTACCCGCGTAGAACACAACACCTCCGACTGTCGAAGATCGCCGTAGTAGTCAAGTAGTGTCGGGTGACTGTCGATAAACTCCTGGCAGCGCCTAAGTTCGAGTTCCTTCGAAACCGCGGTCGATAATGCAACTTGTCTCATCAACGGCTCCTTTAAAGGCCTCCCAGAACGAGCACTGCCCATCCACCTCCGTTACTTTCCGAGTCCTTTTCAGGCTCGTACTAGCTCCAGAAAGTTTCAGGGCATGCAAGTTCCTCCTATCGACATCCTCTCGACCGGTGATCTTTAATACTCGAACATTCTCCACTAGTTGCTCTTTCCAATGTTGTTTAAAGTCCTCCACTCTGGGCTGGTGATATCATAATAGTTTAATATACCATTCTATTTCGTGCAGTAATGTTTCTGTCATAGTTACGTAATTCAGTAATTAATTCTGTTAATTTGTTGCAGGTGAAAATAGGAAAGTTACAAAATCCAGAAATCAAAGGTCTGGAAAATACTGATTCCACAGCAACTGTCTTTCCTGTTATGCATTGCTGAATTAGGTATATTGCTGATTTGTAGGCCAGTAGTACTTTCCACGTTAATTCATAAGCTTTCAATTAACAGGGTAAATCTTTTCGACCTACGCGTAGGCCTACGCGTAGCTATGCGTAGCTACGCGTAGTTCGCAACATTGGGTCATATATCACCGGTTTCAGAGTTTTAACAATAACTACGCGTAGGTGCTACGCGTAGCTACGCGTAGGTCCTACGCGTAGGTCCTACGCGAGCTACGCATAGGTGCTACCCATAACTATGCCTATACGTCGTTTATCATTAGTAGGCTTACGTATTCCAAGCGAGTCAGTACTAAAATAAGACACAATTCGGTATGTTCAATAAACAACCCACAACCATCAAATGCTTTCAACATTAATGCATCCTACTGTATACCTGTATACTCTATATAGAGGAATACGCGAAGACTACATATTCTTCACTTCATGCGTTGCGGGCGGTAAAATGTGTTAATAATTAATGTTTATAGTTCAAAAATAGTTTACAAAGGAAATAGGCCGATGGTTCTTATCGATTCTCTATGCTTTTTATTGCAGGGGGAGACTAAATTGTCTACCATGATTGGTTGCACTTGTTATTTGACCAAACAATTTGATTATATGCAGTATTTATCAATATTTATGCAATATTTATATAATAATAGTATTTATCAGCTTTCGCTTAACCTCTTCACCGGTAGACTGGTAGCTTACTACTGTTCAATATTTAAATAATCCAATGGAAACAAAGATACTTGAATCATGAGACGTGAATTTTAAGTTTACTTTTTATTCATCCTGTGTTTGTTTGTAATTACAGGATTAATAAAGGCAAGGAAGGGATATGAGTTTCCGATTCTGTTATTACATTTGTCTTGTCTGATAATCAGATACCTGAAATATACCGATACTTGCCTAACAACTCAACCCTACCGGACCTGAAATGAAAAATCATTGTTATCAGGACTGCTACGCGTAGCTACGCGTAGCACCTACGCGTAGTTTCAAAATACCTACGCGTAGTTCCAAAATAACTACGCGTAGTTTTAAAACACCTACGCGTAGTTGTTAAATAGGCAGTAAGTCTGGCCCTACCGGTAAATGATAGGAATGGAAGTTACAAACTACGCGTAGCTACGCGTAGGCCTACGCGTAGGTCGAAAAGATTTACCCCAATTAACATTCAAAATGACTTTTTATGTCCTTTTATTTATGACTTATTTTGTCCGTTCTTTAGTAATTCTTTATTTCTTTATCTTTTTTATCATTATCTTTTTCACTTCATTATTTTCCTTTTTATATTATTTTCCATCGCATTATACACCTTTTTTTTCTCTTTTTCCAATCATTTTCTCCTTTTTATATTCTTTTTTATCTCATTATAAACATTTTTCGTATTTTTTTAGGTATTTTGGTTTTTAAGCCCCCGCGGCTATTATTGGGTTTTTAAGCCCCCAGGCTATCATAGGATTTAAAGCCCCCAGGCTACCATAACATATATGAGTGTAAACCCCTCACAGCTTTAACACATCAGTCGCAAAGATCCATGTTGGGTGAACCAAAGTTCCATTCAGGAATAGTATCAACGATGTTCAGTTATCTTTAACTTTCATCAGCTGTATGAATATTTCATCCTCGGGAAATACATATTGTAGATAGGTTGCTGGGAAATCAAGTTGGAAATGGCAGCGGGCTCGTTACACCGCTCCAGGGCCCCCGCCTAGAGTGAAAACCAACAGGAACAAACAACATGAAGGAATGAAGACAAATTCGATGAGAGCAGCGGGCTCGAGTGAAAACCAATGCGATGATTACAATGAAATCCATAATAAATCTTTTAGGAGGTTAACATATCCATTCAACAAATTTCAATTAAATCCAACCGTGCATCATCAACATAAACCACCCTGCAGTCTGCGCGGACGCATTCCTCAGGGTGACGCCGGACTTTTCATACATCACACGAGGAAAGTGAATTCCAAATCACGTGCGTGGTAACAGGTGTCAAAGAAAGTCCATAATTGTTGTCATTAAATCACCATTATTTTCATCAATATTATAGTACGTGAATACTCAGTTTATTTGATTGACTCCTTTACTTTATTTTATGGTCATCCTTGAGAGGACACAAAGTCTGGATTGGGTGGTCGTAGTGTTTCTTTACAGGGTACTCTACAACGTCATTGCTTCTAGTAAACATAAAGCTTGGATCGGGTGATCGTAGTGGCCCTTAGATGTTTGGATTGTGAAAGATAAATTTTCAGTAATTTTAATTAGTAGGCGAGTCAATCTAGCCAAAAAAGGGGGTCAACCCATAACAAATTCGCAATTCATCCAAACCAATTTTTTTTTATTCTACATTACCTTGTTAATACCCCCAAAAAAGTCTATAAAAATATATTATGCGGATCACCTTCAATTTCCTGTTTCTTTCCTTAGCAACATGGATTTTACATAGCAACAAGGGGTCTATTGGTGGGATTTTCTCCAAATTTGGTACAGACAAACTTTACTCTAATGACTACCGGTATCGATTGTCAGAAGTATGCACTTTTATATAGTTACCAATTTAGTTTCCAGACTGCCAGAGCAACGGAAAATTGTCTAATAATTTCACCATTTTTAATACCAATTTTGCTGGTACAATATACAGATAAGGACCTTATTTACACAACTTCTCTACTAACCGGGTGGATGTAACCTCGCCCATCGGATTTGTCGACCTCAAAAACCCGTATCCCCAAAAAATGTATTTGTTATATGATAAACAATTGTGGTTTCTAAACTAAAACAAATAAATAAATTACACCTAAAATCAATAGAGCAATCCCAATTTAAGTACAGAAGTAGGCCTATGTGAAAAATCTTCACTAGCATTAATGGAATTTATGAAATTTCCTTGCAGTGGAATTGTATAATTTTTTTTACAAACAGTTAGCTTAATATATCGTGAAGTTTTTGATATATTTAAAAATTTGATGCGACTTCTAGTTTCCGAGATATAGCAATTAATGTGAACACGCCAGTGTAAATATTACTAATTTCCCATTGAATCACAGCTTATTGTGAAATTAATTAAATTATTCTGGAACATCACCAATTTGCTACTTACTTTTCCCTACTGTTCCTTTTGTTTGGCTTGTGTTATGCAAATTTACGCAGACAGAACTTCCATGAATAAACATATAGAATCCGCAAAATAAAATTTTATAGACATTTTTTTGGACATTTATAAGGTCATAGACAGATATAGCTGTATAGAATCCAAAATATGTGGTTCGGGTTGATTGCGAAATACGTATGGGTTTTTGCTACATTGACTCGACTAGAGTACCGGTTACGGACCGGTACTGGCCGGTCTCCCGGTTCCGGTATACCTGTATACCGTCCCCACGTCCCGGTACTGCGGTATGTCTTATTCTGTTATTACCGGTAAGGTCTGTCTGTAATGCTGTAATGTCTGTCGGTAGGGTACCAGGTATTATCAGATTTTTACAGTATTACGTTACAGTATATAGTATATATTTAAGTTCTGAAGGCTTGTCAGCTTTTGCTGCTACACCGGTGTAACAGCGGATTCTGTCCCCCCGCGGATATGGTCCGGGGGGACCGAATCCGCTAGCGGATTGAGTCCGGGGGGACCGAATCCGCTAGCGGATTCTGTCCCCCCTCCGCAGATTGAGTCCCCCCCTTAAATTATAATTTTACAGTACAGTCAGACAGTGCTGAGTGCAGCAGTACTGGTACGGACATAGCAGCGTAGGCGTAGCTTATGCATTAAATTATCGGTCAGACCTGCAGACTGATTAAAATTCAACATTATAGATTCATTATGGATGAGGGATGATTACATGATGAGGAGGAAGATATTGTACTGTCCCTACAGTACTGCAGTAATAATCATACTGTAGTTCGAGTTGTCAGGTGTCTTTGGTTGGGTTTGTCATTGGTCAGTTGGTGTCATTTCGTTTAATTAATAATTAAATGAATTAATTACCTAGGCCTAATATAAATGGTTTTACTGATAGTATTTTCGGGGGGGGGGGGGGGGGGGGGGGGGGGGTTGGTATATTCAGTTCAACTGTTACACCTAAACCCAACTGAGTAACAGTTATTCATATTCATTCATGTTCATTCATATTATTAGTTTGCAGGTGGGGAGGATGATATTTTCTAATAATAAAAAGGCTAAAACAATATAACCTCATTACAATAAATGTATCGTACTACAGTACTACGAAATTGGGGAGGAGCAGGTTACACAGACAAGGTTTTCTAACCAGAACAATAAACGATACATACTGAATAACCGGTCTGCCAGTACTGCAGTACTGTATCATTGACAATAAGGAAGACGGAGCATTCTGGCAGTGTATTTTGAATTTATTGCAATAACATTGGGGGGACCAAATCCGTGAACGAGGACCCAATCCGCTAGCAGATTTGGTCCTACTGTCCTAGGGAGACCAAATCTGCTAGTGGATTGGGTCCGGGCTGCCGGGGGGACTAAATCCGCTAGCAGATCCGGTCCGGGGGGACCGATTCTTCGGGGGACTGACAGACTGAATCCGCTGTTACACCGGTACGGGCACGGGGTACCGAAATATCGCATCTTACAGTCTTAGGCCTCTTCAGTCTTCAGGTCTTAAGCTAACATAAGTTACAATCACAATACCGGTAGTATAGGGTAAATCTTTTCGACCTACGCGTAGGCCTACGCGTAGGCCTACGCGTAGGTCGAAAAGATTTACCCGTAGTATAGGCATATCAGCCTATCCTATTGCATATTACAGTAGGCCTATTCAGCTATTACACTACAGCACTAGGCCTATTGTTATAACAGTATAATGGCCCATCTCCATAAATCCGATAATAAAATATACCAAAGGTCGTAAATATTAATCAGTAAACAGGTAAATGCGAGCGAATATAATTGCATATTCCGCCAATAAAATAAAATCATTTTTACTGCCATTACTCGATGGGCTAATGGGGGTACCGGTATCGCTTTAGGACCGTCCGATGCTATATTCTGATATTGCTACACTCTGACACTACAGCACTACTGCACTATATATATCAGTCAGTCAGTCTCAGTATATGGCGATACTAGTAGCGTATATAATGCTGTAATGGATGCGCAGAGTTCATCTCCTAATATCGTCGTCATTATTATCGACTGTAATCATATTTGGTGGTCGAACAACATAAACTCATTCACGCTAACATCATTAGCCGAAGCCGTTATGACCTTTATAAACGCCCATATGCTGATGCATTACCGAAACAAAATATGCGTGATTGCTGCCGGAACCAAATGCGTCGAATTTATTTATAGTGAAAAAACAAGACAAACCCATACCGGAAGTAAAACCTTATCAGACAGTCATGGTCAATACGAGGAATTTACGAGAATCGGCGCCAATTTATCTGAAAATTTAACTGAACATATTTCGAAATCAGTTCAGCATACTAATACCATGCCCTCTGGTACGGACTCTCTACTGTCGGGTGCTATATCTAAAGCCCTATGCTACCTCCATTCAGTAAAACTAACAGATTCAAACTACAAATCCCGAATTCTCGTATTAAAATCTGCCGCTGATTCGTC